>SKCR01050266.1:0-39217 GCA_019454045.1 Zanthoxylum bungeanum | reverse complement strand
TATGTTATCTTTTATGCATGATTAGGTTGTTTAGTATGCTATTTTTTATGCATGATTAGTTGATTATTTCCAAGCATGATTTAGTTATTTCTTTCACATTAGGAACTTGATTATGTCTCTTCTACGTTTATGTTTAGGTTATTATTTATTTACTTTGCCATGCTTAGCGATTTAATGTATGCATGAGATTGTGTGCTTGCCGTTATTCCGACTTACTTTTATGCATGCAAACTTAGATATAGGTAGTATGCAAAATTAGATGTAGGTTTTTGTTACGTAGACTCGGTTATATTATTACATAAATCCGTTCATTACAAGTGGCATAAGTAAGAGACCATTCTGAACCCAACGATTTGAGGTCTTCCTTTGCGAGGGGTGAGTACGGCCTTAAATCATTTTCCCAAATCACACTGGGTGGCGACTCCATGTTATTTCTCCGGTTTAGTTCCCCCGTGGGCTACTCCGTACTCCCGACTAGGCCGCGAGCCTAGAACAGCGTCATCAATTTCTGTGTCTTACACTCTGGCGACTCCAATGGGGATAGAGAATCGGCCCCGAAATGATGCCTTGTAATGTTTGTGATTTTTGTTTTAGTTAACCGTGTCTACAGTGGGTTTAAGGGGTTTAATCAAAGGCACTATTAGAGCTAGGTAATGGTTTGGTGTCTTCCTTCATTCACTACCTTTTTATAAGGAAAAGCTGTGAAGGCACCTAGATAATCATTTACTCGAAGCTTACTGTGATGGACTAATTTGGAGGACTTGTTGTTTATTCCTGTCACCAAGGCGATAAGAGCCTAAGAGGCTTGGGTATTTAAGAGAGTTCGCTCCTCCATCCCTCTGGGGAATCTTCAATATGAAATCCATTTGAGAGTCAGTCACACACCATAACTCGTTGGCACGTACCTTAAGGTATAAAAAAGGTGCGCTCACTTGGTCGCTCGAACCCTTGAGTGAGGAGTCCTAGTTGTGGGCAATCATTCCCCGATGAGAGCCTTTGTCTATACCCTATAAACCCGTATATGAACTGTAGTTGTATGACCAATAGAGACTATCCATTTATGCCTATGTTTAGAACTATCGGAATTTGGATTCAGTTGGACCTTTTGTCATGAGTTGTGAACTTGTTGGGCCATTTAAACTGGGACGAGCTCTCCTCTTATGAAAATCGGGCCAAAAGCTTCTAAAATACCGATGGGCCACTTTATGTTTAGACCTCTTATCATTTGAAGTTGTTTAGCCATGTTATCGCAAAAGTGTAAACCTGTTGGGCCTTTTCAACTGGGACAAGTTTTCACCTCGCAATAGTATGATTGAATGCTTTAAAATGATAATAGGCCGACTTATATATTCCATGCATCGTATGCATACATGCTAACATGCATTTTTAAGAGACACCAAAGATGCCCGTTGGGTTAGGGAAGAGGGAAGACTCGTCAAAAGGCCATCAGTAAACACGAGCGAATCAGTTAACGAGGGATCTCGTATGGATCAGCTAGAAACTAGTCTCACTAAGGTTACCGAGCAGTTGCAAGCTTTGACCACCGCTATGGCTAATATGGTTATGCCCCGTGCTGGGGGAGGCTCTGAGAATGTGAGGCGTGAGGACCCTCCAAATAGATTGAGTGATGATATCCCTGTCTTTGATGATGACATGGTTGAGTATGAAGCATACGCATTTGGAATGATTGCGTTGATACTTTGAAGGCTAAGAACGTCAAAGTTTACGGAGACTCGATGTTGGTAGCGAAAGATGCAAGGAGAATGGAAATGAAGGAAGAACGGTTGAAACCCTACTTGTTCCACCTAGGAGTCTGGAACAAGCCTTCCCCAATTGAAAATTTCAGCACTTGCAGCGAGAAGAAAATCAAATGGCGACGCGTTAGCTACACTAGCTGTAACTTGGGAAAATCAGGAGAAATTGATGATGATGAGACCTCTAGTGTTGACAACGGCAAGAAGACATGTCTACGAGATAGAAAGAATCTTGGAAGTAGAAGTAGAAGTCGACGATGGGAAATCATGGTACTAGATATTCAGCAATACTTAGAATGCAGGGAACTTTTCGAAAAAAGAAGCGGCATAAAAGAAATGATAGCCATTCAGAAAGTTAACTTCTCATATGGAGTCTGAAGGGAGAACTATACAAGAGACAAGCGAATGACATTCAGGGAAGTGTTTAAGAAAAGAAGAGGCTCAGAAGGTAATGGAAGAAGTACCCGGATTATGTGGAAAGCACATGAATGGGTTGAATTTATCTCGCAAGATAGTGAGAGACAAGGCATTTTAATAGTCGACATGGAAGCTGAATGCGCGAAGTTAGTAAAGCATTGTCACGATTGACAAGCACATGTACTTGAACCATTGCCGCACACAGATTGCATGGCTACAGAGCCGTGGCCTTTCTTAGCATGGGGAATTGATATGATTGGAGAAATTCGACGCACGCATCGAATGGACATGCTCATAGTTAGTAGCAGTAGACTACTTTTCAAAATGGTGGAAAACTGTTGGAAATCTAATAACCATGTCCCAAGATCAAAAACAAGCAAAATATATATAAGAATGAACTATATTGAAGTATGGCGGAAACAATACTCACAAAAAGGAATGTGGATGCGTTTGATGAAACAAATCTTGCTCCTTTGTGCAGTGAAGGATTCGGCCAAGCAGAAAGAGAAGCTCCAAGCTTTAATTGATCCTTCCAAGCTCTAAGATGAGTTTCCCATAACACCTTGTATGATCCCTTGATGGTGCTAGCCAATATGTGATTTAAGTTCCAAACACAAACACTTTCTTCAAACCTTTTGCAACAAAAATGAAGAATGGAGAGGGCTGTGAGAGCTTACTGTTTCGGTAAGCTTGAGAGGGAGAGAAAGAAATGATTTTTGTTTCAAAAATCAATTTATATTTATGTCATAATAATTATTAAATAATAATATACTTATGACACAAACCATGCAAAGGCTTAGAGTGTCTAACACTCAATTTCCATGCAATACCCTTGAGTGCTTTGTACACTATCTTCATGCAATACATCAACAATAAATAATGCAAATAATGACAATGTCATGTGGGCCCCACACGTTTCCAAATGAAAGTGGGCCCACGTGCACTCACGCGTTCGGATCGATATTTCCGAAATACCGAACTTACGTCGCGACGTTAATTAAATCGAATTTAAATAAATAATTGCGCCTAGCGAAATTATTATTTACGTCGCTAACGAATTAATTCTAAATTAACTCGTTTGCCCGAATTAAAATCTAATTTTAATTTCGCGTCGAAATCGAATTCCGATTATTATATCGAATATAATAATTTTACGATTAATTCTAAATTAATCGTTCTCTCTCTTTTTATAGTACTTTATCCAAGATAAAGTCTCTCCGTAATTAATCCAAGATTAATCGAGTTTGAATCATACGTCATCGGTGAATCTTCGGGAAGCGACCCAAGAGACCTCTAGATATGTTGGCAGTAAATCCGGTTGTCGAACTATTCGAACACGTACGTACCAAGTACTACGTTTTTACCGATTTACAAGACAAGGTTAGCTTCTAGCAAAACGCCATGCCTACCCAATTCTCTAGAAATATTCTTACTGGAATATTAGATCTATAACAGGCGTAGTATACCGTAGTATAGTGTATATCGAACCAGTATCGGATGATCACATGTAAGGCCTGGGGCTGGATATGTGTCTGCCCCGTACGATACACATATCGGACATCAAGCAACCAGTCTCTTTGAATCGGATAATCCTGACCTAGTCATATTATCCCGATGGTTGCAACCATTATAGAGTACTAGTTCTGTATCCCTCGCGATCATCATCTCCATATGTCTGAAGTGATACTTCCATCTTGACATCACACCCAGTACACTACGATTCTCGATAAACCCAGAAGAGGTATACACAGAACCCGTTAAAGCCCTGGACCACCAAACCTAAATTTTACCGATTGTCGTAAGTACTAGCGATGCAAATCTCAGGTTAAGATCATATGCACCTACCCTGAAGCGGACTCCCATAGACACGCAGACATACTACCAATGGGACTCCGCGGGGGGTCTATCCAGAGCGAAGCTGTTTTCCGTACCATCGGTAAAACACAACCTCCTACCGCACTTGCATAAGTATCCAATACTTAAATATATGAGAACTATGCCGTTGTGCCCTCACAACATGCACAAGTGCAGTACTAGTCTATTCCGCATTATCGATGTCCAATCTCGATAATACTACGACTAGGGATATTTAATGATTAAACCTTTATGGATTGATACTGTCTCATATCATCACAATCCGGAACTAATCATAGGGACTTTTACCATTTATATATCAAAGTAATAAATTACAAAACGGTAAAAGGCAATTTCATTACTACATAGTTAATTTTGTACAATAATACAATATCATTTACAAAATAGTGACGCTATGGGTCATTACTGTCTAACAATCTCCCACTTGGCCTATAGCCAGTCACTCAAGCATCTAATACCTGAACTATGTACATGTCGCTCAAACTTTTCCCGAGGAATAGCCTTCGTCAGCGGATCTGCAATATTATCCTCTGATGCGATCTTCTCGATCTTCACATCGCCACGATGTATGATCTCTCGAATCAGATGGAATCGTCGAAGAACATGTTTGGATCGTTGATGAGACCTTGGTTCCTTAGCCTGTGCTATAGCCCCGCTATTGTCACAATACAATGGAACGGGCTCAGCTGCTAACGGAACTACTCCTAATCCAATTAGGAATTTACGGATCCAAACTGCCTCTTTTGCTGCTTCAGCTGCTGCAATGTACTCCGCTTCAGTTGTTGAATCGGCAACAGTATCTTGCTTGGAAGATTTCCAGCTCACTGCTCCGTTATTCAAGCAAAATATGTACCCGGTTTGCGACTTGAAGTCGTCTCTGTCGGTTTGGAAACTTGCATCGGTATACCCAGATACCTCAAGTTCTCCATCTCCATAGATTAAGAAAACATCCTTAGTTCTTTTAAGATACCTAAGGATATTCTTAACCGCCATCCAGTGATCCTGTCCTGGATCGGCCTGATATCGACTGCACATGCTCAAAGCATAGGACACATCAGGTCGTGTACATATCATGGCATACATGATCGATCCGACTGCCGAGGCGAACGGAGTCCGACTCATGTTGTCTCTCTCATCTTGTGTTTTAGGACACATGTCCCTAGATAGAAAGACGCCATGTGATGTTGGCAACAGTCCCTTCTTGGACTGATCCATGTTGAATCTCTTCAACACTTTATCAATATATGTACTCTGGGAGAGTCCAAGTAGCCTTCTAGATCTATCCCGGTAGATCTTTATTCCTAGAATAAAAGCTGCTTCTCCCAGATCTTTCATGGAGAATTTCAATGAAAGCCAAGCTTTCACCGACGTTAACATGGGAATGTCATTGCCTATAAGCAATACATCGTCGACATAAAGGACAATAAAAGTCAGTGCACTCCCACTAACCTTCTTATATACACAAGGATCATCTACGTTTTGAATGAAATCATATTCTTTTATGACCTCATCAAAACGTTGGTTCCATGACCTCGATGCTTGCTTCAGTCCATAAATGGACCGATTTAACTTACAAACCTTGTTTGCAAGTCTTGGTGCGATAAAACCGTCAGGTTGTTGCATATAAACATCCTCCAACAGGTTTCCGTTAAGGAAAGCGGTTTTAACGTCCATCTGCCATATTTCGTAATCGTAATATGCAGCTATTGCAAGCATTATCCGAATGGATTTAATCATGGCAACGGGTGAGAAAGTTTCGTCATAATCAACTCCAAGTTGTTGACGATACCCCTTCGCTACGAGCCTAGCTTTGTACGTTTGTACGTTGCCATCCATGTCTGTCTTCTTCTTGAAGACCCATTTGCATCCAATAGGCTTTACGCCTTCTGGTGCATCAACCAGTGTCCAAACTTGGTTGGTATACATGGAATCCATTTCGGCCTTCATGGCCTCTTGCCATAAAGTGGATTCGATACCCTGTATCGCTTCCTCATACGTAGCCGGTTCAGTATCCTCAATAAGATTAATATCTACATGAGGTGAGATCAGGAATCCATACCTCTCAGGTATTACCCTGACTCTCTCCGACCTACGTAGCCTTGTGTAATTGAAGATTGTGGTTCAGTCTCATCCTGGATGGACTGTTCATGTTCCGTTCTTGATTCATTGCCAGGAACAGTATCACTACGACTTTCATCGAGTTCTACTTTCCTCCCACTTACACTGCATTTAGGAATTCCTTCTCAAGGAAAACCGCATGTAGAGCAACAAATACTTTGTTCTCTTGTGGGTAATAGAAGTAATATCCTTTGGTTTCCTTAGGATATCCAACAAATAGGCATTTATCTGATTTGGGTTCAAGTTTGGTACCTTCCAAACGTTTGACGTATGCCCAGCAACCCCAAATCTTCAGGAATGAGAAACCTGGTTTCTTTCCTGTCCATATCTCATACGGAGTCTGTTCAACAGACTTTGACGGAACCCTATTCAAAATAAGAATTGCACTTTCTAATGCATGTCCCCAGAAGGATATAGGCAGCTCAGTGCGACTCTCATCATCGACCTTACCATGTCAAGCAAGGTACGGTTTCTCCGTTCAGACACACCATTTAATTGTGGTGTTCCAGGAGGAGTCCATTGTGAAAGAATACCATATTCTTTCAAGTAATCTTGAAACTCATTACTTAAGTATTCGCCACCACGGTCCGACCGTAATGTTTTAATACTCTTGCCTGTTTGTTTTTCAACTTCGTGTCGAAACTCTTTGAATTTCTCAAAAGTTTCCGACTTGTGCATCATTAGATACACATAACCATAACGTGATGCATCATCCGTAAAGGTTACGAAGTATCGATATCCACCTCTAGCCTGGCTAGACATGGGCCCACAAACGTCACTATGAACGAGGGCTAACAGTTCAGTGGCGCGTTCACCTTTACCACTAAAAGGTGATTTAGGCATTTTGCCTAATAAACAAGATTCGCAGACGTCATATGAATTTGGATCAAATCCGTCCAAGTACCCACTCTTCGAAAGTGTGGATATGCGAGTCTTGTTGATGTGTCCCAGACGACAATGCCACAAATAAGTTTCTTCTTTTGGATTACTCATTTTGAGCCTTTTGTTTGTTATTTTACATTTTGGAGATTATTTATATTCAAAATATAAAGACCATTATTTGCATCAGCACTGCAAATTTCTGCATCATTCATATATAAATAACACCTGGTGTTTTTAAATACAAAAGTGTACCCACACTGGGTTAACAAAGATACAGAAATAATATTCTAGTTAAACTAGGAACAAAATAACAGTTCAAAAGTTTAAGTACATGCCCCGAGGGCAGTTCCAAAACAAAAGTGCCTACGGCCAAAACAGCAACAGAAGTTCCATTTCCAACTCGTAGATCAACCTCCCCCGAAGCCAGTCTCCTGCTATCATGCAGATCCTGCACATCAGTACAAATATGAGAACCACAGCCAGAATCAAAAATCCAATTTTTATTAAGACTAGAAGTAGTCATATTTATCTCAATAACAAACATACCTGAGGCCGGAGCCTTGCCCGCCTGTATGTCCTCCTTATGTCCCTTGTTCATGCGGCAGTCACGCTTCCAGTGACCTCTCTTGCCGCATTTCAGGCAAACATCTTGAGACTTGTCCCTTGGCTTCCCAGAAGCCTTTGTTGACTTGGCCTTGCCTTTGTTCTTATGCTTCTTCTTCTTAACACCCCCAGTTGCCTTGAGCCCAGCTTTCGGCGTTTGAGATGTTGTTGCAAAGTGCGCCTCGCGCTTGTTGCCTTTCAGAAGTTCTTTCTCTGACTCCTTGAGAATGACAACAACTCTCCAAGAGTGTCATCCGAATTCATCAGTTTGTAGTTGATGACAATCTGTTTCCAAGTATCGGGTAGTGACTGTAGAAGTACATCTATAGCCAGCTCAGACTCCAAGACTATACCCATATTAGCCAGTTCATCAATATCGGCTATCATTTGAGTCCCATGGACCTCAACAGAACTACCATCAGTCATACGGGAGCGAAAGATTTTCTTCACTAACTCGTACCTCGCCATCCGCTTATTAGTGCGGTGAAGATCTTGCAATCTTGCCATCATATTATAAGGATCCAAGTCCCTATTTTGGCGACGAAAGTGTTGAGTCATTGAAGCAAGCATGATCGACTGAGCCGTGTCACAATCATCACTGTGAGTTTTCCATAACTCCAGCTCAAGTGGCTCAGTGGGCTTAGGCCCGAGAGGTCTTTGTATCGTATACAGTATCCTCTCCGCCCCAAGGACTATCCTTAGGTTCATTTCCCAATCAGCGAAGTTTGTCCCCTTAAAGACATTGTCACCCATGATGATGTCTCGGACATTTACCTTGCTTGCCATCTTAACTACGATAGTCCAACTATCTAGTTAACGATAAAATGGGTACAGTCAAACTGTTACAAGAAAAATAACATTTTATTAGTCCAACTAATGTTAAAAAATTGACGAAATAAATTTTGTAAGCGCGTAAAGCTAAGTATCTGAATGAAATTGCAAACTCAATACTAGCCTCCCACTATTTTCTACAAGTCTCTAACCCTCTGTTGAGTACTCGGGAAATCCAATTTCCTAGTGGGCTAGGATCCCGTTAAATAACACACAACCTTGACTTTGGCCAACAAGTTGTATGATATTTAACTAGGTAGATCTCGAAGATCAATTGGATCCCATCCAATTCCTAGATCCGGTAGGTGGACATCCAAGTCCGAAACATATATATCTAATACATACGTCAATGTATCCAATACATTTTCCTAACCATTTCCTCTGAATCAACTAAGCCTTGGCTTTGGCACAACAAACCTAATGATTCCAGTTAAGCGGGACCCATTGACAGGAAAGTTTCGTAATCAATGTCGATGGACAAGAAGTGATCTTGACTTTGGCCAACAAATCACAACTTGGACAGGACACCGATGTGGAACAAAACTCTCATGATTCAAACACATCCTCAATTGACAAAGGTCTTGACTTTGGCCAACAAACCAATGCCAATTTCGGATCTTGAGAAAGAATCATTCAACGGAAGGAAAATCGCTTAATATTGTTTGAGGGATTTTTCGCGTAATTGGCAACCAATTAATTTATCTTTGTTAGGTCTCATCATCATACACCCTTAAGCATGCTTCTAAAACATCATAAAGCGCGTAAAGTAAAGTAATAGTGATATGCGGATGGATATATAAACAACTTGTTCCTAGAACAAATCACTCCCTTTCCTCTCCCCGCTAGCACTATTCTACTTCTACCCAATTACATAATACAATAAGAGAAACCTCATTTACATTGAGGGGAATTAGGTGAGAAGAGAATACAAAGAGATAAAGAGATAAGGCTGGACACGCAGGTCCAATTTATAAATTCCAAATTTACAATAATTTCTAAAATTACCCTTCCCTTCTAATATCCATCCGATATACACTATTCATACAACACATCCACATTCATTCATTCATTCAAGGCATGTTATACAACCAATCAAATCCAATTAATTAGTCTTTAATTAGGTGACAATACAATGTTCAAACAATTGTTTGCATTTGCGCGAGTCCAACTCGTTTTGAGAATAAATACATATGGTATGAATTCACGAATTATATCGAACTACTCGTTAAATCCAATTTAAGTCGTATTCAATACTAATCCTTTTATTTAATTCTAAATTAAATATTTACACTTTTATTGTGCTTTTATAACTTAGATTCCAAATCTAGTACATTGGGTCTCAAAGCCCAACTAACATCTAATGTCCGTTTAATTAAAGTCCGATGGGCTTTCTATTGATTTCATTAGGCTTGGGCCTTGGTCAATGTGGGTCAAACCCAATTTCCAAGCCCAATAAGGAATCACCCTCATTTGCCATAAAATCAATATCAAGCCCATAAGGCCCAATTAAACATAAAAGCCCATTTATTACATTTGGACTTAAATGGTGTGATTTAGGCCCATTTTGGATCCAATCCAAATGGTCCAAATCTACTTGGCCCAACCAAGCCCATTTATGACCAAATATAATAGTTTTAGGCCCAATTCCATTTAAGCCCAATTAACTAAATTTTAAAATTCCAAATTTTATAACTTAATTAATTAAAGTGTATTTTCATGATTAATCCTTTAAATCAATATTCCCAAAATATCAAATTAATCTATTAATCATATTTTTATCTTAAATACATGTCCAACATTATTTAATCAAAAAATCAAGTCCCTAATCTTCATCAAGCATTCGGCCAAGGTGATTAATATGGTTCCGATTTCGTTTTCAATCCAATCAAGTTACAAATGATCATCTCCATATTATTTCAAGTCATCCAATGTCTTAAAATTAAAAAATCATCTAGTCCACATGCTTGCATGTATTCGGCCAAGCCTCATTTGGGTTGGAAAAATTAATCCAATTTATTTTCCATGAAATTGATGATGTATAATCTATTTAACATACATCTAAGCATATTTAATCAAGCAAACACATCATCAAATCATGCTTCAAACAAATTAAATATCAAATACATCCTAATATATTTGCATGCTTTTTATGCTCAATGATACCATTGTTGGAAATCTAATAACCATGTCCCAAGATAAAAAACAAGCAAAATATATATATAAGAATGAACTATATTGAAGTATGGCGGAAACAATACTCACAAAACGGAATGTGGATGCGTTTGATGAAACAATCTTGCTCCTTTGTGCAGTGAAGGATTCGGCCAAGCAAGAAAAGAGAAGCTCCAAGCTTTAATTGATCCTTCCAAGCTCTAAGATGAGTTTCCCATAACACCTTGTATGATCCCTTGATGGTGCTAGCCAAATATGTGATTTGTTCCAAACACACACACTTTCTTCAACCTTTGCAACAAAAATGAAGAAATGGAGAGGGCTGTGAGAGCTTACTGTTTCGGTAATTGAGAGAGAGGAGAGAAGAATGATTTTTGTTTCAAAAATCAATTTATATTTATGTCATAATATTATTAAATAATAATATACTTATGACACAAACCATGCAAAGGCTTAGAGTGTCTAACACTCAATTTCCATGCAATACCCTTGAGTGCTTTGTACACTATCTTCATGCAATACATCAACAATTAAATAATGCAAATAATGACATGTGTCATGTGGGCCCCACACGTTTCCAAATGAAAGTGGGCCCACGTGCACTCACGCGTTCGGATTCGATATTTCCGAAATACCGAACTTACGTCGCGACGTTAATTAAATCGAATTTAAATAAATAATTGCGCCTAGCGAAATTATTATTTACGTCGCTAACGAATTAATTCTAAATTAACTCGTTTGCCCGAATTAAAATCTAATTTTAATTTCGCGTCGAAATCGAATTCCGATTATTATATCGAATATAATAATTTTACGATTAATTCTAAATTAATCGTTCTCTCTCTTTTTATAGTACTTTATCCAAGATAAAGTCTCTCCGTAATTAATCCAAGATTAATCGAGTTTGAATCATACGTCATCGGTGAATCTTCGGGAAGCGACCCAAGAGACCTCTAGATATGTTGGCAGTAAATCCGGTTGTCGAACTATTCGAACACGTACGTACCAAGTACTACGTTTTTACCGATTTACAAGACAAGGTTAGCTTCTAGCAAAACGCCATGCCTACCCAATTCTCTAGAAATATTCTTACTGGAATATTAGATCTATAACAGGCGTAGTATACCGTAGTATAGTGTATATCGAACCAGTATCGGATGATCACATGTAAGGCCTGGGGCTGGATATGTGTCTGCCCCGTACGATACACATATCGGACATCAAGCAACCAGTCTCTTTGAATCGGATAATCCTGACCTAGTCATATTATCCCGATGGTTGCAACCATTATAGAGTACTAGTTCTGTATCCCTCGCGATCATCATCTCCATATGTCTGAAGTGATACTTCCATCTTGACATCACACCCAGTACACTACGATTCTCGATAAACCCAGAAGAGGTATACACAGAACCGTTAAAGCCCTGGACCACCAAACCTAAATTTTACCGATTGTCGTAAGTACTAGCGATGCAAATCTCAGGTTAAGATCATATGCACCTACCCTGAAGCGGACTCCCATAGACACGCAGACATACTACCAATGGGACTCCGCGGGGTCTATCCAGAGCGAAGCTGTTTTCCGTACCATCGGTAAAACACAACCTCCTACCGTACTTGCATAAGTATCCAATACTTAAATATATGAGAACTATGCCGTTGTGCCCTCACAACATGCACAAGTGCAGTACTAGTCTATTCCGCATTATCGATGTCCAATCTCGATAATACTACGACTAGGGATATTTAATGATTAAACCTTTATGGATTGATACTGTCTCATATCATCACAATCCGGAACTAATCATAGGGACTTTTACCATTTATATATCAAAGTAATTAAATTACAAAACGGTAAAAGGCAATTTCATTACTACATAGTTAGTTTTGTACAATAATACAATATCATTTACAAAATAGTGACGCTATGGGTCATTACTGTATAACAGAAACCGAGTCATTCTCAACGTTACAACAAAGCAATGGCAAAGTTCATAGCCCGGAACATCATTTGTCGATATGGGATGCCACATCCGTGGAAACAGACAACAGAGTCCAGTTTAAGGAGAAATGAAAGGCAATGTTACAGAAGTACGAGAGATAAGACATGGACCAGTCGTCACTTACAGACAACAATCAAATAGGGCAGTCGAGGCAGCCAATAAAGACAATAAGAAGATGTTAGCCAAAATGACGGAGAACTACAAAGATTGGGCCGATAAGCTGCTGTATGCCTATGGGGGTACAAAACTTCTGTGAGAACAGCAACATGAGCCACGCCTTACTCTCTGGTCTATGGAATGGAAGCAGTACTGCCACTGGAAGTCGAGAACAGTCCATGCAGGTATTAGCAGAAATAGAGTTGCCTGAACAAGAATGGGCCTCGCAGAGATTTGAACAGTTAGCACTACTGGATGAGAAGATGATGAAGTCTTGCATCAATGCAGATATACAGAAGAGGTTGGCTCGAGCATTCAACAAGAAAGTGCGTTCCTACCAAGATTAGAAAGGGTGATCTGGTGCTTAAGCAGTCAAAGCCGTCGATGATAGACCCGAGAGGGAAGTTCAGACCTAACTGGGAAGGGACCCTATTATAGTCCAGAAAGTAATGGAAAATGGGGCAGAGTGAGTGTAGGGGTTTTTAGGGGGTGAATCCGGTAACGCAGCGGAAGCGGTGAAAATCCGATTTTCAGATTTCAAAAATTTTTCTCGGATTAATTAAATAAACATATTTATTTAATATTCCAATAATCAAATTATGAAAAATAAATTCAATAAAACATTTTAGGTGAATTTACCGAAATACCCTTGCTTTGTATTTTTGTCCATTTTAGTCCGAAATTGATCTAATCAATTTTGAATGATTCTAAATCATTTCTAAGATGAACTTATGATGTTCAAAACATCAAAACACCAAAGCAACCAAAATCCCAATATTTCAAGTCTTGGCCGAGAGCACCATTAGGGTGCAATTTTGTGCATTTTGCACTTTCATGCTTCAAGACACATCCAAATGATATCCAATCAACATGAAAATTTATATGCATCATATACACACATAAATACACAACATATATGAAAACCCCAATTTGGAATTATTCATGAACCCTAATTTTTCAATTTTCACAAATTGGACAAATTAGACCAAATACATTAAATCAATTACTTCAATCATCATTCTTCCATCCAATCCAAGTCTCAACACAATGAAACAACTCAAGATAAAATCTAGGTCATTTAAGAGTGGGTCAATAACTCTAGATTAGCAACATGGTTTCAAAACCTTAAAAGAATGATTATAACTACAATAGTTACAAGCTTTCTTCATCACACATGCTCAACACTTTCAACCAAAATTCCATCATCAAAAACACAAGAATAATGAAAAGATTAACTTAAGAACATCACAAGATGTTGCCTAGATCCTAAGGAACAAATTCCTTTCTAATAGTAAGTTTAAAAAACTTACAAAATCCAAGCTTTTCTTTAAGTTTTTCCTTTTCTCCTTCACTTGCTTTCTTTGTTTCTTTAATGGTGTTTCTTGTAAAGTGTATTAGGTTATCCAAATGAAATGAAATGAAAACAATTTATATTAGGGCAAATTATGCCTTGGCCGAATTTGGCTAAACCAAATACAAAAATATAAATTTCAATTTCATTAAATCAACTTGCATAAATATCTAATAACACTTTAATGATATTTATATAAAGTCAACAAAGGAAACTTAATCATTTCTAAACAAATATCCAAAGTTAAGATATTTATATTTTAATTAATTTAATCATTTAACAATTAAATAAATAATTAATTAATTAAATACAAATATATTAAATATATGTATAATATTTACATTAAATATTAAAAACATATATTCATTTAGGATATAAGTCAAATATCTCAATTTGACTATTAATTAATGTGTATTTAAATTAATCAAGTATTAAATGTAAATACACAATAATTAAGCAAATGACTATCGGGTCCCTTTAGCATGTATTTTGCGTTTAACATTTAAACGACTTTATAAATAATCAATATTATTTATTAATGTTGCTCTAGTGCTCTACGAGTATGTTTCATTATTGAGACTCTCTAGATTCAGGTATATCCATCACGAAATCTAATTTCGTGTCCATAATCTATCCACCCGTAGATTATGACGATCACGGATAATCTCGCTGAACCATACAGGTCGAGGTCATGGCAAATGTATTATTCCTCCGTCACAGGTATCCGGATAAATCCCAGAGATATAGATGTAAACGTCAAATCTCTATCGGGATTATCCAGTCGACTATTCTATTAGCAATCTCAAAAAGAATGTTTAGAACTAGCTTCTAAACTTTACCACGGGCCCATGGTTTTATCTGATTGCTAATCATATGGACTACCTATGCTCTGATACACAGAACTGACGGATCCTATCTTGATACACATAGGACACCCTGAGGATCTGTCTACACCCAACGAACAGGCGGAGGTATGATCTAAATAGATCGGTGACGTGACTGCCGTCTAAGTGTAGAAGATGTCTCATGTGCCCACAATGGCATCTCAAGTCTAAGAATCACAAGTGCTACTCAACCCAAGAATATTCTTATTGACGCTGGTGTACCATCCATTAAGAATCTTCGGTGAGTCGTTCAGTGTTTATCCGCTATAAACACCTACACATCTATACTAGTCTCCAAGACTAATGGTTCATTGAGAAACCATTGGAATCATATATTCCAGTATACGACATGTACCGATCTCAACGGGTTTACTATACTGACCAAGTAGTGTAAACCTTGACCAGGAACTGTCTGAGAATGACAACGTCATGATACTTCTCAATGTCCGTTGCGACGCTTTTGCAACTGTATCATGACTAATCATTCTCGGGTCATTACGTCTTTACCATATAGAAATATATATTATATTATAGAAACTGCATATATTATTCATAATAATAATGTTTTACAGAAGTATTTAACAGAAATACAACCGGGAATTGGCGCTCTGAGCACCAACCCCAACAGTGAGACTGTCAGATTTGGAAGGGAACGAGTTCACAGAGCCGATCAACGTGGACAGATTGAAGCTGTATTTTGCCTAAGGAAGAAAAGACTGAGCGGTCACTAGGAGAACTGGCGGAAGACCTAACCCAACAGGATAAGAAATTTACCCATGCATGCATGCATACACGTAACGCACTTGTATTCTTTTTGTGTTTTGTTTTATTTTATACTCACAAGGTTCAAAAAAGAAGAAGAAAGTGGCGAAGGCAAGCCAACCAGAAGTAGCAACAGTACAGTGTTATCAATTTCAGGAATGAATCAGTGTCAGTTTCGGGGATGAGTTTCAGGGTTGAGGTCCACATCGGTATCAGTTTCGGGGATGAGTCCCAGGGTTGAGGCCCATATCAGTATCAGTTTCAGGAAGGAATCCTAGGGGGCGAAGGCCACATTATCAGCAGTGGAGAGGAATAATTCCGTGGAGTAAGTGAATAAAAAAAAAGAAAAAAAAAGAGAGAAGTCTTTGATGGTTAGGCATATGTCTGATGATGACATTGTTTGCTGTAGGGAGAAACCTTAGAAACGATAAGTGCGAGATGTGCTCTCATCTGGTATTCTGAGTGGATTGATCTCGGCTAGACTCACGAGCACTTGATTATGGGATTTTAGCAATAGAAGCCTGAGTGGTCGGTGAGATGACTAGTTGAAGAGATGGCGGATCAATGAATGACCGTTTGCCTAGATGTCCATCCTGGTTTACTTATGCTACGATATATGATATGGTTGGAAACAAAGAAAAAGTCTCTGAAAAGAAAAGGAAAAAAATAGACCACATATAACCGATAAGCGTGAAGCTACCCATGGGTGAGTATTAGGACCACCATGAGGAGAAATGCTACCTTAAAGGGTTGGTGTGTCAAAAAAAGAGAAAGAAAGAAAATAGAAAAAGAAAAAAAAGAAAAAGAAAAAGAAAGTTCAAAATGAAAAGAAAGAAAAGAAAGAGACAAAAGAAAAAAAAGAAGAAAACCATATCATGTTAAGTACGAGGAAGTAATCACAGAGTATGATCAAGACATCTCGGTTGGTTAGACCCACTGATCCAATTCTCCGAGACAAAATCATCGAGTTGGCTTAATTAAGGATTAAGTTGTGAAATAGCCTTGGCACACACACAATAGGAGTCTAGTTCAGATCACTCATTCAGACGAGCAGATTTGAGTGTATTAAGTACTTTGAAGGTTATCTGGTTTCGACACGAAGCATCTGTTGAGGACGAAAATATGTTTAGCTATCAGGATTATCTCGTGAGAGGCAATACAGTATGTTGATGTGCAACATCACATTAGCAGATCTACCTTGACCTAATGAAAGCAGCAAAGGATAAAAAGATGAACCGAGACTGGGGGCGACCAGTCTACCCTTTCACATACAGCACAGTTCGGGAATGAACCATCACATCAGCATCAGTATCAGTTTTGGGGATGAGTCCCAGGGTCGAGGCCCACATCAGTATCGGTTTTGGGGACGAGTCCCAGGGTTGAGGCACACACATCATCAGAATGCCGAGTATGGCACTCCGGGTATGGAGACACAACCGCGACACCTTAAGAATTGGGTTTAGCATGTCTGGTATGGCACTCTGGGTATGGAGACATAACCGCGACACCTCGGGAATGGGGTTTAGCACGCCGGGTATGGCACTCCGGGTATGGAGACACAACGGCGACACCTCAGGTATGAGGTTTAGCACGCCGGGTATGGCACTCCGGGTATGGAGACACAACCGCGACACCTCGGGTATGAGGTTTAGCACGCCGGGTATGTCACTCCGGGTATAGAGACACAACCATGACACCTCAGGTATGAGGTTTAACACGCTGGGTATGGCACTCCGGGTATGGAGACACAATCGCGACACCTCGGGTATGAGGTTTAGCACGCCGGGTATGGCAATCCGGGTATGGAGACACAACCGCGACGCCTCAGGTATGAGGTTTAGCACGTCGGGTATGGCACTCCGGGTATGGAGACACAACCGCGATACCTCGGGTATGGGGTTTAGCACGCCAGGTATTGCACTCCGAGTATGGAGACGCAACTGCGACACCTCGGGTACGAGGTTTAGCATGCCGGGTATGGCACAAAAATATCAACTCAGTTCGAAGCAACAAACAAGTCAAGTGGCAGCTAGGTAGCCAGGTAAGTAAAACTGCATTGCATAACTTTGATAGGATTGTCATTGTCACACACTGCATAAGTCCCATCAAAGTGGGGGCGACTGTAGGCACTGTAATTTTGCATATAAGTTCCGATGATGAGTCTCACATGGAGACACTACCTCTTTAAGTTGTGGAAGTCGCGGGAAACGAACGTCAGAAGGGAAAAGTCAGAAATTGACACCTTGTTGGATTTAATTCATTTGCTTAGCTTCGGGTTTGCTCGTTAAGCCTCTGTTTTAAACTTATCCTTAGCCCAAAACCCCCGCAAGTCACACACCAAGCCCATACATCACCAAACCACACACCAAGCCCAAAAAAACAAACCAAATACACGCCCAAAGCCTCTAACCCCACGCCCACCTCATTCGAAAATAATAAAATCACACATTAAACACATGCTAAAATCAAGACAAATCACCTTCCCAAATTAAAGAAATCAAATTAAATCATATTCCTAATTAAAAGAGATCAAATCAAATCAACCCAAATCACTTTCCTAATTAAATAGATCTTTTCCTTATAACACACTAATTAAAATATCCCCCATAATCACACAATATTCTTTTCCTATTCACATAAGGTAAACCCAACCCTTGTCTATAAAAATAAGCCTAAACCAAACCTTAGAGGCCGTAGCTCATTCTCACGAAAAAAATAAAAAGAAAATAACCCTGAGCTCATCCACGTCTCTCGCCTAACTGCCCCCTCTCTTATCTCTTCTCTCAAACAGCATCCTCACGTCTCTAACACAAACCATAGAGCTCATTCACTCGAAAAAACCCACACCAAACGCCATAAAAAATAAACCCTAATCCATGCAGACACCCTTCACGGCCACCATATCACTTCTTTAACTTCTCTCCTCACTCGATAACAAACCCTAAGACAGCCCCTCCTCTCGGCTACAAACCATGCAGCAGGCCCCACTAAGCAACTTTCCATAAACCCTAACAGCACCCTTCTCGGCAATAAAAACTGCTCACGCTTCCTCATCACATTGACTCTCAACAAACAGCCCTTCATAGCCACGCAAAAACAAGCCAGCAGCTCTCTCATCTCCCTCACACTTCACTAGTAACCTTCGTGACCTTCAACCCAATCTGCCTTCCACTAAATAAACAAAAAACCTGCAGCCCTAACTCTCATGCACGACAACCCTTCACAAAAGAGCATTCACGCCCATTCACTCAACACACAACCCTCACACACCCACAGTCCACTCATCACAGCCTCATGCACACACTCACGCCCTCAGCACTTGGCAGCACATAGTCCACTCATCACAGCCTCAACGTACAAAACAACAACCCTCACCAACCGACCTAAGAATGGTTTGATACATGATCTCACCATTGAACCTTATCCAACTTGTGAATCTTGTATTCGGGGTAAAATGACTAAAGCCTCATTTTCGGGAGTTGGAAACCGAGCCACTGACTTATTAGAAATCGTACATTCTGATGTATATGGTCCCATGAGTACAGTGGTTTTTCATACTTCATCACCTTTACTGATGATCTGTCACGTTACGGTTATGTTTATACTACCAATGGGATTCCGCGGGGTCTGTACAGAGCGAAGCTGTTTTCCGTACCATCGGCAAAACACAACCTCCTATCGCACTTGCATAAGTATCCGATACTTAAATATATGAGAACTATGCCGTTGTGCCATCACAACTCGCACAAGTGCAATACTAGTCTATTCCGCATTATCGATGTCCGATCTCGATAATACTCCGACTAGGGATATTTAATGATTAAACCTTTTATATTGATACTGTCTCATATCATCTCAATACGGAACTAATCATATGGACTTTTGCCATTAATATATCAAAGTAAATAATTTTACAAAACGGAAAAAGGCAATTTCATTATCACATAGTTAATTTTGTACAATAATACAATATCATTTACAAAACAGTGACGCTATGGGTCATAATGTCTAACACAGGCATGGTATGCAAGCTGAAGAAGTCCATTTATGGACTTAAACAGGCTTCACGAAGTTGGAATCTTCGATTCGACGGGATAATCAAATTGTCTGGTTTTCACAAGAATTCAGAATAATCTTGTGTGTATAAGAAGGCCAGTTGGAGTATGGTGGTATTTTTAATTCTCTATGTTGACGACATCCTTATCATTGGGAATGATATTGGGATGATGTAAGGCGTCAAAGCTTACCTCTGTAAGAATTTCTCCATGAAGGACCTGGGTGGAGCTTCTTATGTCTTAGGCATAAAACTCTATAAAGATAGAGAAATGAAGCTTATTGGGTTATCCCAATCAACGTACATAGATAAGCTATTAAAATGGTATAATTTTGGTAATTGTAAGACAACAAACATACCATTAAGACATGACTTACATCTTTCATAGAAGATGTGTCCGCAAACAGAAGATGAGAAGATTAGAATGTCTAATCAGCCTTATGCTTCATGTTTGGGCAGCATCATATATGCCATGTTATATACCAGGACTGATATCAGCTTCACAGTTAGTGTGATGAGCAGATATCAGTCCAATCCAGGAAATGACTATTGGATGGCCATGAAATATATCCTCAAGTATCTTAAAGGTACTAAGGATAAGTTTATTATCTATGGAGGAAACGAATTACAAGTTAATGGGTATATTGATTATGTTTTCCAATCGAATCCTGATGATAGAAAGTCTACATCAGGATTCGTGTTTACTCTTAACGTAGGTGCAATTTGTAGGAAGAGTTCCAAATAGGGGTGGACAGCTGATTCCACCACAGAGGCGGAATATATTATACCTTCTGAAGCTGCAAAGGAAGCTGTTTGGGTTAGGAACTTTATCACAGAATTGGGAGTAGTCCCAAGTATCGAGAATCTGATTATGTTATACTTGATAATACTAGAGACATTGCGCAAGCAAAAGAACCAGGGGCGCATCAGAAGTCGAAGCATGTGGAACAAAAGTACCATATCATTCGAGAGATTATGTCGCAAGAGGGCATTATCGTGTGCAAGGTACCGAGTGAAGATAATGTAGCAGACCAGCTTACCAAGGCCATATCTCCGAAGTTATTTGAAAAACAAGTGGAGCCGATGGATATTAGATACAATCGATATTGGCACTAGAGCAAGTGGGAGAGTTTGTTAGGGTTGGTGCTCTGAGCGCCAATTTTATTTTGTATTTCCTTGTTAATACTAATGTAACATTTTATTATGAATAAAATAAACAGTTTCTTTTATATAACTTCTTCTTTTATATGGTAATGACATAACCGACCTTAGAATGATTAGTTAGGATACTGTTGCAAAAGTGTCGCAGCTAACATTGAGTTGTATCATGAAATTGTCATTCTTAGACAGTTTCTGGTCAAGGTTTACACTACTTGGTCAGTAAAGTAAACTCGTTGAGACTGGTACATGTCCTATATTGGAATCTTAGATTCTGATGGTTTCTCAATTAACCATGAGTCTTGGAGACTCATATAGATGTGTAGGTCTTTATAGCGGATAAACACTGAACGACTCACCGAAGATTCTTAATGGATGGTACACCAACGTTAATAAGAATCTTTTCGGGTTGAGTGAGAATAATGATTTTTTGACTTGAGATACCACTGTGGATATATGAGTTATCCACCACACTTAGATGGTAGTCATGTCACCGATCTATTTAGGTCAGACCTCCGCCTGTTCGTTGGGTGTGGACTGATACTCAGGATATCCTGTGTGTATCAAGAAAAGATCTGTCAGCTCTGTGTACAGAGCATAAGTATTCAATATGGAATTAGCAATTTGTTAAATCCATGGGCCCGTGGTACACTGTAGAAATCAGTTCTAAGTGTTATTAAGGGATTAGTAATAGAAACGTCGACGTGATTATATATAGAGAGATTTGATGTTTGTATCTATATCTCTGGAATAATCTGGATACTTGTGACAGATGGATTATACGTATGCAGTGACCTCGACCCGTATGGTTCAGAGAGTTTATCTGTGTTCATCATAATTTACGGGTGGGTGAATTATGGACACGAAATTTGATTTCGTGACGAATTGCCTGAACTTAGAGAGTCTCACTAGTGAAAATATACTCGTAGAGCACTAGGGTAACTTTTATGAATAATACTGATTATTTATAACTCGTTTAATGGTTAAACGAAAAATACATGCACTATTGACCTAATCGTCATTTCCGAATTAATGTGTATTTTTATTTAATACTTGATTTTATTAAATACACATTAATTAAATATCAAATTTTGATATTTAACATATATGATTGATATATGTATTTTGATTATTTAATGTAAATATAATACATATATTTAAGATATTTGTATTTAATTTTTTTAATTATATAAATGTTATATGATTAAAATAATTGATATAACAAATATCTTAAATCATGATTTGCTTTATTAAAGCTTGGAAATGGCATGACACCATTGGTCCATATGTAAGTTTACTTTATGAAAGATAAATATTATCTTTATTAAAGCAAAACTTGTACCAATTGAAATTAAGCAAAAATTGCTAAACTTATTATTATTTTTTTAAGGCTCTCGGCCAAGATAAGAAAATAGATAAGTTTTTTTTTTGTTTCAATTTCTTTCATTACAAAAAGTTACAATAGAAATTACAAAGTGAGTTGAGAGAGTTTTGAAGGAAAACAAAGGAGAAACAAAGCAAAAGTTGTTTTTTTTAATGTATTTCTCAACATCCTCCCAGATAGAAATTGTTTCTATTATTCTTATCTTCAATTTTGTTGCTAAGATTAAATCTCTAATCTGTTAGTTTGTAATTTAAATAGTTGTAATCTTTTTTGAAAGATGAGCATGTATATTAATTAAAGATTAAATGAAATTGTTCATTTAGTATTCTTTAAGCCATTTGATAGTGATGTTGCCATTCTAGAGTTGCTTAGCCATTCATAAATGACCTAGAATTGTTCTTGAGTTGTTTCATGATGGTGGGAATTGATTGGAGTGGTATGGATTGAATTAAAGTATTGATACCCAATTTCAATACCCAATTTCAGATTTGATCCAGAAAATTATTTATCCATTTTTCATGCCATAATTCAATTTAATAAATAAATTAATCCAATTAATTTACACCAAATTTAACCACCACAATATAAAGTCCCAAGAATAATTCTAGGCAACCTTAGAGTCGTAAAATCACTCTAGAATAAAAATTTTAATTTTGGAGATTAATTCCCTAATTAATCTTATTACACATGCTAAATAAAGAAATTATTAAGGTTTATAAAACTATCATCACCAAGTTTTGTTTCAAACATATATATATCCAAGATCCATATGTATATTTAACATGTAATATATATCCTATACATATTTACATGCTCAAGAAACAAAATCTTAAGAAAATAGAAATTAGGAATTCTTGATTACCTTAATTCAAGCTCCAATTTAATTATTTTTCTTCTCATTGGTGTTGATAAATCTTGATAAACCCTAACCCCTCTTTTTCTTTATTTTTCTCAACACATGAGAATAGGTTAAGCTTGAACAAAATGAAAACAATTTCATTTTATACTAAAACCCTATTGTGGCCGAAATTGTTGGCAATTTTTAAACAAAAATTAACATTTTTTGTGGCCATAAAATTGACACCATTTTGATCTAATCCAAAAAATATATTTATTTTGATTTTTTGTTAATAAAAAATCCATGTGTCAAATACACGTGGTTTGGCAAATCAAAATTTTCCAAATTAAAGAATATTCATGTAATATTCTTTAATTAAAATAAATCAATTAATAAATTAATTAATTCATTTAATTATTAACAAAATGACAAAATAAATACATGGAAAAATATTCCAAGAATATTCTTCCAATTTTATTATTATTAATAATTAATTAACAATTAATTAATAAATAATAATAATAAACAAGTGTCAAAATCCAATAGGTCAATAATGTGTATCTAATCTAAATTATGTATCGTATACAAATACACATTATTCAATACGCATGTGTAAATTATGAATAATATGAATTATCCATAATTAATTGCCTAAGTGCTCAACGAGTACACTTTATATTGTGGGACTCTCTAGGTTCAAGTTTATCTATCATGAAAACTATTTCCATGTCCGTAATTCATCCACTCATAAATTATGAGGACCACAGATAATCAAGTTGAACCATCCAAGTCGAAGTCATCGCATATATAATCCCTTTGTCATAGATTAAACGTCAAATCTCCACTATGAACAATTCATGTGTCACGACATAATTATGATTCTTAATAAATATTCAGAACTCATTTCCGAATCATACCTCGGCCAAGGATTTCAAAAAATCACAAATTGGACACCTAAATCCTGTACACAGGACTGACAGATCCTCTCTGGATACGTCACAAGTTATCGTGAGCATCAGTCCATACCCAACGAACAGGCGGAGGTTTGATCTTAAAAGATCGTTGACGTGACTGTCATCAAAGTACGAAGGATATCTCACATATCCACAATGATATCACAAGTCAAATGAGCTAATATGCTATTCGACTCGTAAAGATTCCTACTGACGTTGGTGTACCATCTATCAGGAATATTTAAATGAGTCGTTTAGTATTTATCCAATAAATACCTACATGTCTACACGAGTCTCCTAATACTCATGGTTTACTGAGATAAACCATTAGAACAATTCTAATATACGACACGTACCGGTCTAATGGGTTTACCAACCGACCAAGTATGTAAACCTTGACTAGGAATAATTTTAAGAATAAAATATATTGTGACATTTCTCAGTAACAATTGCGGCGCTTTTGCAATTATGTCACAACTATTCATTCTACGGTCATTTACGCCTTTACCATATATAAGATTATATTGATGAAAAATTACTTAATTTTATTCATAATAAAATATAATGTACATCGTATTTACAATAAATACAAAAAAATTTGGTGCGCCGAGCACCAACTCCAAAATTTTCTCCCACTTGCTCTAGTGCCAAATTTGATGGTATCTAATACCCATCGCCTCTACATGTCTATCATATAGTCTCGGAGGCAAGGGCTTCATAAGCGGGTATGCTATGTTGTCCTCTCCAGATATTTTACATATGGAAACATCTTATCGAGCGATGATCTCACGAATAATGTGGTACTTCCATTCCACATGTTTCGATTTCCGATGTGCTATGGGTTCTTTTTCTTGTGGAACGACACCACTATTATCACAGAACAATGGGATCGAATCCTCGATGCATGGGTGTAGGCATTTCATTTTTGCATGTGAAACCCGATGATGAGTCTCAGTTGGAGGCACTACCTTTTTAGCTAAGGATATTGCGGGAAACAGACTCGGAAGGGGAAATTTGGAATAAGTATGTCGTCAAGTTCATTTCACAAGTTCACTGTTTTCGTTCGTGCTGCGTTCGTTACCACGTTCGAACGTCAAACAGATTACGGACGTTCGTGCAGTGTTCTAAGAGGCGTTCGAACAGTGTCGGTATTTCTGGTTTTGCTGCTAGGCCCACACGCCCAAGGCCCTTAATTACACCCAAATTAAATCAAATATTAATTAAATTAAACATTGAATTAAATAAAATAATTAAACCATTTACCAATTAAATAAAACATAAAATATAATCATACCTAATTTAGATAAATCAAATATATTAACTTCCTAACTAAGCAAAATCATATACTAAATTAAAAAGATGTCATGCCTAATTAAACCACTCATAACCAATTTAAAGATATTGACTTCCTAATCTAAACCAAATTTGTCCCCCTCAATCTTTGACTTTCCTTGCTCAACACAAAATCAAATCCCTTCCTTGTGAGACAAGGAGTAGCCCTAACCATTCTCTATATAAACAACCCATCACCAAGACATGACTCTCCTAGCTCATACACATATAGTTCACGCCCATCATAAGAAGAAAAGAAGCAAAGAATTTCCCATCACCTTCATACAATATCATTCACAGTAATAGCATAAAGAAGTAAAATAATTTCTCTCATATACCTCATTCAATAACCGAAACAACCACCCCTCCTCCAAGTCCCTCCATAGCCGAATACATAGCCCCATACCACAGCCTTAGGACACGCAAATACAGCCTAAAAACACCCAAAATAGTCCCTAAAATCCTTAAAACAGTAACATAAAAACTGCACTTAAAACCCACAAAAAACACTTAAAATAGTCCGTTGAAATTTCAAAACAGTGACCTGAACAGTGAGCAGAAAATACAGAGGAAACATCAGCAAAACGGAGGCCGAACAACAGTAAAACGGAGGCCGAACAACAAGCAAAATAGCAAAACAGTGAGCTAAGACGCTAAACCAGTGAACCGGAGAAGTTGAGGAGCTTTACCTTCCGATCTCCGTGAAACGCAAGTCCGAAAGTCGGCAAAAAAGGTTAGACCTGAGGGTATTTTCCACATTCGTTTTCTGTTTTATTTTTATTATTTATTGAGTATTGTTCGCATGATTGTTATGTTAAAATGCATGTTGTGGCCCTTGAGTAGATAAATATGCATGTATTACGAAATATTGTATGTTGTGGCCTTGGAATAAAATGAAGATGTGTCAACTCTCGAGGTATATCGGATGGAAACCCGGACATAAATTTCATAGCCGATTCTGAATGGACGGTAATATGATCTGTACTCAGGATACAACTCCACGTACCGCTTGAGTAAACGTCACCTTCTTTTACTTTATATTGCTTTGATTTATTTATTTTTCGTCATTTCAATTCCGCATGTTACTTGTTTATGCATGACGCAATCGAGTGCATGGGCTTAGTAAGTTGGATTAAAGGTCCCCTATTTGGAGGGGTTAAAATCCTTTACCACGATGCTTTGCCGCGCCTGTTGATGAGTGTTCGGTTAGATGTAAGATATGTTCAATCGGGCATACTAAGTTTGATATTATTGTCTTTATTTTTGTATGCATGACGTGATCGAGCGCATGGGCTTAGTAAGTCGGATTAAAGGTCCCTTATTTGGAGGGGTTAAAATCCTTTACCACGATGCTTTACCGCGCCGGTTGGTATATATTCGATTGGATGTGAGATGAGTTCAATCAGATACGTGAGGTCCCACATGGTGGATTTGTTTGTCTATGAATGTGTTGCATGCATCAGGTCTGGTTCTGTTCGAACGCGTTCTCGAACGCCACACGAACGTGAACCTTCTGTTTACCGTTTGAATGCGTCCTCGAATGCTACGTGAACGCGCACGCATCTTCTTAGTGTTTCATGCATCAGGTCCGGTTCCGTTCGAACGCGTTCTCGAACGCTATACGAACGCGAACCTTCTGTTTACCGTTCGAACACGTTCTCGAATGCTACGCGAATGGGCACCCACTGAACTGAGTTATTTTCATCAGATTTCGCACATAATTATCCCTAACAGCTATTCCTTCGTATGATGAACCTGATTGTTTCTATGCATTATGCAAGATTGTGTAGGTGTCGTTCGTCTGTATTCCCCACATGTTTGAGTATAATGTGTTTATTAACTTGTATGCTTGACGTATGTTAATTTTTATGTATGCAAATTGAGACATAGATTACATGCAAATAGGCTGTATGCAAATTCGGATATGTGTTACATGTAAATTTAGATGAACTTGTTGATGTATGCATGAGAACTTAGAAGTATGATACTCTTGGAAATAAGTGTTACTTAAGCTTGATTAAATTATTGCACAAATCCTTTCATTACAAGTGACATAAGTAAGGGACCATTCCAAACCCAACGGTTTGAGGTCTTCCCTTGCGAGGGGTGAGTGCGGCCTTAAATCTCATTTTCCCGGTTCACACCGGGTGGCGACTCCATTATTTCTCCGGTTTAGTCCCCCGTGGCTACTCCGTACTCCCAACTAAGCCGCGAGCCTAGAACTGCATGTGTCGCCCAGTTTCTCTGTTCCCACAATGGGACAACTCCCAATTCAGTGATAAATTTTCTAATCTATACAGCTTCCTTTATAGCATCTGATGCCAGAATATATTCCGCCTCAATGGTGGAATCAGCTGTTGATCCATGTTTGGAACATTTCCAACTGACTGCAGCATTATTAAGAGTGAATACAAAACCTGAGGTAGACTTTCTATCATCAGGATCTGACTGAAAGTCAGAATATGTATATCCTCTTATCTGTAAATCACTTTCTCCATAATAAGAAACTTATCCTTAGTACATTTTAGATACTTTAGGATATTTTTAACGGCCATCCAATGGTCGTTACCTGGATTTGACTGATATCTGCTAGTAACGCTTACTGCATGACTATTATCAGGTCTCATACATAACATGGCATACATGATGCTTCCTAAACATGATGCATACAGTTGACTAGACATTCTAGCCTTTTCATCTTTCGTCTGATGACATGTCTTCTTCGAAAGATGAATGCCATGTCGAAAAGGTATATTAGCAACTTTACAATTGTTAAAGTTGTACCTTTCTAAGATCTTATTTATGTACGAAGATTGAGATAACCCAATTAGCTTTCTTTCTCTATCCCTATAGAGTTTTATACCAAGTATATATGAAGCTTCACCCAAGTCTTTCATGTAGAAGTTTTTACAGAGGTATGCTTTAACACCCTGCATCATTCCAAGATCATTTCCAATGATCAGGATGTCGTCAACATAAAGCACTAAGAACACATTCATACTGCCACTAACCTTTTTATAAACACAAGGTTCTTCTTCGTTTTTGAGAAAACCAGACAATCTGATTACCTCATCAAAATGAAGATTCCAACTCCGCAAAGCTTGTTTAAGTCCATAAATGGACTTCTTAAGCTTACATACAATGCTAGAATTTTGGCTAGAGAAAAAACCCTTTGGTTGTTCCATATAATTTTCTTCATCAAGAAATCCATTAAGAAAAGTTATTTTGACATTCATTTTCCAAATATCATAATCATGGTAAGCAGCGATAGCCAACAAAATCCTAATAGACTTTAGCATCGCTACTGGCGAAAAGGTTTCATCACAATCCACACATGGCCTTTGAGTGTAACCTTTAGCAACCAGTCGGGCTTTGAAGGTTTCAACATTCTCATCAGGCTCGCGCTTCCTTTTGTAAACCCATTTACAACCTACGGGAATAATTCCCCCAGAAAGCGGAACCAAGTCACATACTTGATTCTGATGCATAGAGTCCATTTTGGAATTCATGGCTTCCTGCCATTTAGCGGAATCAATGTCTAACATTGTTTCTCTGTAGGTATAGGATCAGTCTCCTCCATGAGAAGCACATCGAGACTCTTGTCTTGTATCAAATACAAGCGCTCATAAGGTCTCAATATCCTAGTAGACCTACGAAGAGTGGAACTAGAAGGTTCTGCTTCTTTCTGAACCTGTGAGTCCTCTATCGGTCTGTCATCTATAGGTTGAACTTCATCATGTTCAACCTTTCTATGATTACCACCTTCTGCCAAGATTCTTCTTCAAGAAATCTGAAAAAACGAGCTACTTACACATTTCGATGCTCGGGTTCATAGAATTGATATCCTTTGGAATTTGAAGGATATCCAACAAACCTAACTTTTCGCCCTTGAGGCAAAAGTTTATCCTGCCGCGTCACCTTGACGTATGCAGGACAGCCCCAAACCCTAATATAATTAAGGTTCGGTTTCCTACCAACCCATATCTCATATGCAATAGTGGGAACATCTTTAGAAGGAACCCTATTCAGCAGATGTGCAATAGTTAGAAGAGCATACCCCCACAAAAAGTAAAGTAGATCTGTAAATCTCAACATGGATCAGACCATATCCAATAATGTCTGATTTCTCTTTTCAGATACTCCATTTTGTTGTGGAGTACCCGGAGGAGTATATTGAGCGAGAATCCCATTCTCTTTAAGATACTCGGTGAATTCACTACTCATATATTCACCACCTCGATCAGATCGAAGGCATTTGATGAATTTACCAGTTTGTCTTTCTATTTTGTTTCGAAATTCTTTGAAATTTTCAAAGGTTTCTGATTTATGTTTCATCAAATAAATATAACCATACCGTGACAAATTATCGATAAATGTTACGAAATAAGAAAAACCACTATGAGCAGTGTGACTTATGGGACTACATACATCACTATGTATGAGCTCCAATAAGTCAGTGGCTCAATGTCCAACACCAGTAAATGGGGCTTTGGTCATTTTACCCTGAATACAAGATTCGCAAGTTGGAAAAGATTATATGGTAAGATTCTCAATCAAACCATTCTTAACCAACTGGGTTAGATGTCGTACACCTATATGACCTAACCTCATATGACACAATTCAATATCAGTTATTTTAGATCTTTTACGTTTATTATCCCCAATTTCATAAACATCTCTAATGGCATGCAAAATATAATGACCTTGCGAATTTGAATATTTGTGTAACAAAACATCATTCATGTCATATATATACATAGAACGATTCTTAATATATCCATGATATCCTTTTGTATCTAATACAAACAAGGAGATAATATTAGCTACACAACCAGGCATACAAACACAATCTGTCAAAATGATGCTGCCTCTAGATAAACGAATCTCATATTCACCAACGGCTGCTGCAGATAAAGAATCTCCATTCCCAAAACGCAGCTGCATCTCACCTGGATTCAGCATCCTACTGACCCTCAGCCCCTATAACGAATTACAGATGTGAGTCGGACTAGCAGAATCTAAAACCCATCCAGAACCAATGGCTTCACAAGCCAAAGATATCAATGATAGGGAAAATAAACATACCTGATACAGAGGCTCTCTCCCGTCTGACGGAAGCTATGTAGTCTGGACAATTGCGCCTCCAATGTTCAATCTAGCCACAGTGGTGGCACTTGTCCTCAGCTGTTTTCTTCTTCTTCTTCGACTTGCCTGGCTTTTCAACCTTTCCTTTCGGAAGAACACCAGAGCCAGTCTTCTTTGCCTTTTTCTTCTTCTTCTTGCCCGATCTCGCAGATTGAGAAGAAGAAGAACTGTGCAAAGAGGACTTTGAGATGAGTGTCGGCATACCCTTCTTGATGTCCTCCTCAGCAGTATGAAGCATCCTATGCAACTGACTGTAGGAACAACGAATACCATGCATGTTGAAGTTCATAATAAACTGGGAATATGCCGGTGTGAGTGAGCCAAGAATCAAATTCCTGCCCAAAGTATCATTCAGTTGAAAGTCATACTTTCGAAGCTCTTCCATAAGATCCATCATGTGCAGGACATGTGGACTCACCGGCTTGCCATCAACCAAACGAGGTTGGAACAATTCCACATAGATTCTATACACCAGGGTCTACTCCTGGTTTAGAAAAAGCTCCCGAAGCTGAGTTATAATGTTATAAGAGTCAGGCATATCAGCATATTGCCTCTTTAGATTAGGAGACATAGAACAGAGAATGAGTGACTTGACTCTAAAATCATCATCCTTCCATTTCTCAAATACCTCCCTCACTTTAGGTAAAGACTCCGGTGCAATATCCAGTGGTACTGGATTGTCAAGTACATAACCCAACTTCTATGATCTCAAGACTATCTTAAGATCTCATTCTCATTCACTAAAATTTTCAGGGCCAGTCAATTTGTTCGCGTCCAGACACGAGCAAACGAATTAGTGAACGTATTAGCTGCCATCACAAAATTTACAAAAGAAACATAAGTGAGCAGATAAAAGTAATTTCATCAATATCACAAAACATCCAACATATCATGGATTTTTAATATAAGGATGCCCTCCCACTATTTTACGTAAATTGATAATCCCCAAACAAAATACGAGAATTCAATAATTAAATTAAATTATATAGCATGAAGTTGACCTCACAAATATAATTGGACATACAGCTTTGTCACATTGTGCCAAAATATATTTGAAAGTAAATAACAATTACCAATCACATCCAATGTGACTCTTTAAACCGTTTCCGATCCTCACTGTTTTGGTATTTATTGGATGGGGCGTATTCAAGGTAATACTCGTCAATGTACATATCCAAGGTACTAATGCATCACCTCACTGCTTTATGCACGTTCATTCGAATTTGTTTCTTATCAAAAAGTTTTTTTCAACGGTATAAATAAATTTCCGTTAACCATAGTCGTATTGCTTTGGCAGATACAACCACGATATCAGGAAAATTATTTATATCCGTATTGACGAGACAGACCTATTAGTGTACAATACACTCACAAAACAAAAAGCATTATTATAGGGATTTTATAAAAAAAATTGTCGAACAGATAAATAATTGATCCAATCAAGTAAAACTCAAGCATGTGTAAAATAAATTGAATTAAATATCAAATATATAATGCATGAAAAAAATATTTTGGATGTGGGAACAGACGCTATGATACCATTTTGTTGGGGCAGGCGCAGTGGAAGCTTGCGGCGGAGGGCGAAAATGGTTTTTAAACATTTTAAAATTTTCCCGAGTGAATTAATTAATATCAAATATTTATAATTCACTCAAATAATTTTAAATATATTATTTATTAACATTTAATAACATAATATATTTGTTTACATGATGAATTATTTTACGAAAATATTTTTCGACAAATCTACGCGTAACCGGTAAACGATCAAACCAGTTGACCAACAGCCGAGCCTGGTCATCTAAGACATTTGTGCATTTTTTGGTCAGCCCTTGGGCTGCCCGAACAGTGTCCAGTTCACAGGGATCACAGTTGGCACGCAACGAACCCGTTTCGACGCGAATTTCACCATTTTCCCGCGTTTTCGCCCCGAAATAATTTCCGGAATTTATCCACCACCCAACACACATCCAAAATCATCCAAACAACATATTCTTACATGAAAAATATTATGTTTTAATACCCAATTTCAGATTTGATCCAGAAAATTATTTATCCATTTTTCATGCCATAATTCAATTTAACGGGCAAACGGTCAAACCGTTGACCAACTGCCAAGCCGGGTCATCCCAGATATTTGGGCAGTGTTTCGTCAGCCCTTGGGCTGCCTGAACAGTGCCCAGTTCGCTGGGATCATAGTCGGCATGCAACGAACCCGTTTCGACGCGAATTTAACCGTTTTCACCCCGGAATTTATCCACCACCCAATACACATCCAAAATCATCCAAACAACATATTCTTACATGAAAAATATTTTTTTTTAATACCAAATTTCAGATTTGATACATAAAATTTTTTTCCATTTTTCTTGCCATAATTCAATTTCATCACTAAATTAATCCAATTAATTTACACGAAATTTAACCACCACAATTAAAGTCCCAAGAACAATTCTAGGCAACCTTAGAGTGGTAAAATTACTCTAGAATAGTGACCGGCGTAAACACACATGTATAACGCAAGCGCACGTATCGTTCAAGTAGTATAAAATATCGATCCCACAAGGACTTAATTCCTACTTGTTGGACAATTATGACCCATAACGTCACTATTTGTACAGATCATGGTGTTGTACAAATTAACTATGTGAAAAATGAGATTGCACTCTTATCATTTGTGATTAGATCACCTAGATATATAAATGATAGGAGGTCATTATGATTTGTTCCTGGATTGAGAATGATATGAGACAGTATCAATCCACGAAGGATAAATCATTAAATATCCCTAGTCAGAGTATTATCGAGATTGGACATCGATAAATACGTAAAAGACTAGTATTACACTTGTGCGCGTTGTGAGGGCACAATGACATAGTTCTCATATATTTGGGTATAGGATACTCATGCAAGTGTAATAGGAGGTTATGTTTTACCGATGGTACGGGAAACAGCTTCGCTCTGGATAGACCCCCTCGGAATTCCATTGGTAGTATGACTATGTGTCTATGGAAGTCCGAAATTAGGGTAGGTGTATTTGGTCTTAACCTGAGACTTGCACTGCTAATACTTACGACAATCAATATACTTTGGTTTTGGTCATCCAGGGCTTTAACCGGTTTCTGTGTACGCCTCTTCTGGGTATATCGAGAATCGTAGTGTGTTGGGTGTGATGTCAAGACGGAAGTGTCACTCCAGTCATATGGAGTTGATGATCGCGTAGGGATATAGAACTGGCTCTCTAAAAAGGTTGCAACCGTCGGGATAATATGACTTGGTCATGATTATCCGATATTAAAGAGATTAGTTGCTCGTAATCCGATATATGCTTCGTACGGGGCAGACACTGTACCAGCCCCAGACCTTACATGTGATCATCCAATACTGGATCGAAATACGCAATACTAAGTATAGTACGCCTGATATAGATCTTTATTCCTGTAAGGGTATTTCTGGAGAATTGGGTAGGCATGGTGCTTTTCTAGAAGCCAACCTTGTCTTGTAAATAGGTACAAAGGTAGTACGAGGTACTTACGTGTTTGGATAGTCCGACGACCGAATTTACTGCCAACATATCCGAGGATCTCATGGGTCACTTCCCGAAGATTCACCAATGACGTATGACTCGCACTTTTAATTAATCTGGGATTAATTAGATGAGAGAGAAAATTAATCTGTGATTAATTACGGAGATATTTTATCTGGGATAAAATATCATTTAAATAGAGAGAACGATTAATTTGGAATTAATTGGTAAATTAATATATTTGATTTATTAAACGAAATTGGATTTCGACGTGGAATTAAAATTAGATTTTAATTCGGGCGAACGAGTTAATTTAGAATTAATTCGTTAGCGACGTGAATAGTGATTTTGCTAGGCATAATCCTTTAATTGCGTCGCAATGGAAAATTCGTTAATTTGGAATTAGCGAACCCAAGCCCGAGATTTCTTGCGAGCGCATTCGTATTTCGAATGCGATTGCGGCACGCAAGTCAAATCAAGCGTCAAATCGCTAGTCGCATCAAGCGTCAAATCACATGTCACTTTGAGTGATGTGACACTTGATTGATTGATGTGATTGATTGAGTTGTTTGGTTGGTGTATGAGTGTTGAACACTCAAGGTTGTTGGATTTCATTAGTTTGACTTTTGAAAGCAGAAAGTGTATATGATTTTGATAAAAATCAATTACCTTTTTTACACAAAAACCTAATACACAAAACAACTCTTCTCTCTCTCAATTATTTCTCTTCATCTCAAGCCCTTGCGGCTGTATTTTTCTTCTGGTTTTGTCAGTGAACTGCCGTGAGACAAGGAGAAAATGGGAAGCAAAGTGTTTGATTTTTGTGGCAAAAATCAAGAGAGCTAGCACTCCGATAGACATGCAAAGCTGATAGGGAAGTCCACCCATGAGCCGGGAATTATTTGACGAAGCTTGGAGCTTGGATTCTTGAAGATTGATGGCCGAAAATGGTGGACTGCAGCAGCTCACTGTCGTGAGCTTCACAGTGGGCAGAAAATCATTTTGTTCGTTGCCGCGTCGCTCAACCGATCGATGTGAGTATTCCGCAACTCCTCGTTGTATTCGCACACTTATTTCTTGCTTTGTATTTGATCCTCGGGACGTAGAAACTCCAACAATGGTATCAGAGCGAGTAAAAGCATGAAAAAAGTTTAGGGCTTAAAATTTGGGTAAAATTGATTTTGAGCATGAATAATGAAATTTGATGATTTAATATGTTTAATTGATGTTTTGTGGATGATTGATTGGACCAATTTGATTAAATTGTGTTTGGAACAAATTTCCCCAAATTTTATGGCTTGGCCGAAAATGAGCATGCCCTAAATTGTCTTGGATTTTTTGATTTTGATCATTGGATGTGTTGGAAATCATTTGGGGATATTGATTTAATGTTGAATTGAATTTAATTGGATTGAATTTGATTTGGGCATAAAATTTCCCCTTGGCCGAGACTAATATAGCATGTATATAGGTTTGATTTTTGTTAAATTGTGTTGGACATAATTTAATAATGATAAGCATGATTAATTAGGCTAATTTGATGTTTTTGAAATATTGATTTGGGTGATTAATTGTGTTATACACTTTAGGATTAATTAGATTATGAAATTGGACTCTTATGATTTAATTAATTGGGCCTTAAATTGAATTGGGCTTGGTTGTACCAAGTTAGGTTTAGGCCAAATGGATTGGATCCAATTGGGCCCAAAACCGCCTCCATAAAGCCCAAATGCGACTAATGGACCTTTAAAGTTTAATTGGGCCTAAATTTATTTTTGGGCTTATGGGGTAACTCCCGGATTGGACTTTGGTTATTGGGTTTGACCCGAGTTGACCAAAAGTCCCGCTATAAAGAAATTAATTAAAAGTCAATTGGACTTTAATTAAATTGACGTTGGACGCTAATCGGGCTTTGAGACCCATAACGATTAAATTTGGAATTTAAGTCGTAAAGGTTCGTTAAATAAAGTTTAGTATTTAATTTGGAATTAAATAGCGAATTAGTATTAAATACAAATTGAATTGGATTTAATTTTGTAGTTTAATTTAATTCGAGAATTCGTACTTTGAGTACTTATTCGTAAAAATGAGTTTGACTCGTGCAAAATCAAATCGTTGTTTGAACATTGGATGGTCACTAATTATAAAATTAATTAATTTGATTAGATTGATTGATAACATGCTTGTGTGAATACATGGTTGCGATGCATGAATAATGTATATCGGATGGATATTAGATGGGTGGGACAATTTTAGAAATTGTTGTAATAAATTTGATTTATTAATTGGACCTACGTGTCCAGCCTTATTACCTTCTTATTCTTTGTATTCTTTTCTCACCTATTCCCCTCAATGTAAATGAGGTTTCTTTAGAAGTGTAGTGTAACGAGTATAAGTAAATACTTGTGCTAGCGGGAGAGAGAAAGTGAGAGATTTGATCTAGGATCAATGTGTAAAGTATCCATCCGCATATTATTATTATTTTATTATACGCGCTTTATTATGTGTTTAGAATGCATGTTTAAGGGTGTATGATGATGAGACCTTAACAAAGATAATAAATTGGTTGCCAATTTGTACTCGAAAAACCCTCGTAAAAATTAAACGTTTTCCTTCCATTGAGTGATTCTTACTCAAGATCCAAGACTGGCATTGGTTTGTTGGCCAAAGCCAAGGCCTTTGTCCATCGAGGATGTGTTTGAATCACGAGAGCTTTATTCCATATTGGTGTCTTGTCCAAGTTGTGGTTTGTTGGCCAAAGTCAAGACCACTTCTTGTCCATTGACATTGATTACGAAGCTTTCCATGGTCAATGGGTCACGCTTAACTGGGATCACTAAGTTTGTTGTGCCAAAGCCAATGCTTAGTTGATTCAGAGGAAAAAGGTTAGGCAATCATTGGATGTATTGGCATATATAAGATATATGTTTCGGACTTGGATGTCCCCCTTCTGGATCTAGGAATTGGATTGGATCCAATTGATCTTAGAGATCTACCTAGTTAATTATCATACAATTTGTTGACCAAAGTCAAGATTGTGTGATATTTAACGGGATCCTAGCCCACTAGGAAACATGGTTTCCCGAGTACTCGACAGATTTTTAGAGGCTCGCCGAAAAATAGTCGGAGGCAAGAATTGAATTTGCAATATTCATTTAATTACTTGCCATACGCGCTCAAAACAAATATCATTCGTCAAATAAATTAAATGTTAGTTGGACTAATATTTAAATCGTTGTTTTAATTAACAGTTGGACTGTATTCAAACAATTCATTTATAGTTGATTTTATAATTGGATTATAGTAATCAATATAATTGATTTTAATCTATTAAAATATAGTTGATTAAATAGTTGGACTATAGTAATCATTATATATAATAGTACCTAAATCGTTGATTAAATAGTTGGACTATTAGAATCAAGAAATAATTGAAAGATTGACATTTAAAACATAATCCTAGGGAAAATGTATTTAAATGGTATAATTTTCAAATTGGGAATAATTTCAGGATGGTCCTGGAAACTAATAAGTTACTTTATTTGATAAAATAACATATTAAGCCTAAGCCCGGAGTTAAACAAACAGTAGAGCATAATCTTTGGAAGATTTATGTGATGATAACTTTAGTGCTTAATCCATTATGCTTGTCGCAGTAGACTCCTTAATTTCCGAATCAGAACTAAGGATTAGATCCTTAAAGTATAAAAATGAAATTGAAGGATCTTCATAAATCTTTACTTAGATTTTAGAAGTATTAAATTGCAATTAATAACTCTTGGAGAGTTAATGACTATTCTCAAGGAGACAAAGTCAAATTTTTTAATTAGGCAAGTAGCGCAAGGCGCACCTTACTTCGATATTCTAGAAGTCCAAGGCTTGGCCAAAGGCTTCTGGAATATGAAAAGGGCAAAGGCAAAATCATTATAATCTTATGGGAAGATAAAGGACATATCCCAAAATGTCTGCCTAAATTGTGGCAAACGAGATCGCGGAAGCGTGACTGCCGTTTGGACAAGGCAGACATGAAGGAATTGAAGACTGGCAAGGCTGTGACTTCAAATATGTTTTTCATAAATATGTTCATTACTAGTATTAAATTGGATTTTAAATAGTTAGTGTGGTATATAAAATATATGTATTGATGTTCAGAATCTGTTTTGAACAGAATACTGACTTCAGTTGAGATTTATCTGGGAATCAGAAACGGGACGAAAGTCGCTGTTTTAACCGTAGATACCTAATTTAGGACTACCCTTCGGGTGTGTACTTAAATTTGGAAACTGTTATAATGTAACTAGTTTGACTAGATACTTATCTCTATATCAGTGTTTTACCCGCTGCGGTGAACCTTTATATTTTAGAACACTAAAGTGTTTTATTATATAAAGATGATATTGAGATAAACACATTAGATGTGAATAACAGAATTTATATTTTGAATATAAAATAAATCTCAAACGTATACATGACAAACAAACAGCTCAAACTGATTGATCAGAAGAAATTTATTTGTGGCATTGTAGTCTGGGACACAATCAAACAAGAATCGTATATCCACACTTTTGAGAGTGGGTACTCGGACTAATTTGATTCCATTCAAATCAAGTCTACGAATCTAGTTTATTGGGCAAAGTGCCTAAAACACTATTTACTTAGTAAAAGTGTAAATGCCACCGATCTGTCAGCCCTAGTTCATAGTGAAGCAAGTGGGCCCATGTCTAGCAAGGCTAGATGTGGATATGAATATTTCATGACCTTACGGATGTGGCATCGCGTTATGGTTATGTGTTTCTTTTGAAGAACACAAATCGGAAACTTTTAGAGTTTCGACACGAAAATAGACAAACAGATCGGCTATAGTATTATACCGTCACGGTAAGACCGTAATGGAAAATACTTAAGCAATAAGTTTCTAATATACTTGAAAGAGTATAGTATTCTTTCAAAGAGGACTCCTTCCGGAACACGTCTATTTGACGCTGTGTCCAAACTGAGTAAACGAATTTTGTTAGACAT
>SKCR01050265.1:0-38979 GCA_019454045.1 Zanthoxylum bungeanum | reverse complement strand
TCGGGTTTCGAGAAAGTTGTCAAAAATCATTTTTGAGCATACCATCAGTTTTTTCATGTCGAAACGAGCACAGTGGTATTTTCCGGCGATAAAACGGAGGTCCAGGGAGATCTCACGCGCCGCACGCGCCACACGCGTTAGCTGAAGGTTGAAGACGACCACATCAGTGCCACGTCAACGGCCAGTCAACGCCACATCAGCGCACAGTCAGCGCCATGTCAGCGACCAAGTCAGCACCACGTGTCAGCCACGTCAGCAAGTAAGTCACATTTCTGCCACATCATCAGCCACGTGTTGGACACGTCAGCATACCTCGGAAATTTCATTAAGCCCCTGAAGTCTTTGGAATTTATATTGTAGCCCCAGAAGTTTTAGAAATTTATAAATCGGCCCCTGAGTCGGATTTGGACCAACGAAGTGTCAAATCCACCATTTTCGACGCAACAATGACCTTCGATTTGTGAAAATCAATCCCGATTTTGTCATATTTTCATTTTAAAATTTAAACTAAAATGGAAATGGAAGATTCATCTTCTAGTGCGATAATCAAGCTGACATCAACCAATTACTCCCTCTGGAGGCCTCGAATGATAGATTATTTGCACTGCAAAGCTCTTTTCGATGTTATCGAGATGAAGAGAGTGAAACCATAATTTGTTAAAGAGTATGACTGGAATAAACTCAATAACAGAACTATGGGTCAGATTAGGTAGTAGATCGGCCACAATGTCTTCTATCACGTAGAACATGATACAAATACTTACGAAATATGGATAAAATTGGAAGACGTGTTCCAGGCCAAGACAGTTCGGAATAAAGCCTTAATAATGAGGCCGTTGCAGAACACATCAATGAGTTCCAAAGCATGGTGAACCAGTTGTCTGCAGTAGACATTAAACTAGGAGATGAAGTACAAGCTCTCATACTACTCAGTTCTCTTCCTGATAGCTGGGAGACATTGGTGGTTACTCTCAATAATTGGGCTCCATGAGGCAAACTTACCATGCCTATGGTTAGGGGTGAGCATCGGTTCCGGGTCTACCCGGAACTGGTTGGAATCGGACCATAGAATATCCGGGTTTGGAACCGGAACCGGTTGTAACCGGTCCGGTTTCGGTTCCAAATATAAGAAACCGATTGTAACCGGTCCGGTTCTGGTTCCAGAATAACCGGAACCGGACCATAGAACCGGAACCGGACCCACATTTGAGATCCAGATTGGATACCCGATTTTGATACCCGTTAAGCGCAAAAACGTCGTCATTTTTTCCATCATTATTTAAAGTGAGCAGCAACCCTAAATTTAAAACATCTGATTTCTCTTCTCAAGGGTATCCCTCTTTTGTGACTAAATCCAAGCTGTTGTGCTGTTACATCCCTCTGGTTTTGCTTTACCCTACGCCTCTGACTTGATTCTGTTTCTGCAGCAGGTACCCGCTTGTCACTGTTTCTTCTTGTGCTCCAATTTTGTTAGCTATTCACTTTGTAGCTGTTATGCTTCTGCATTTGCTGTTTCTTTCTTTTTTGAACTTACTTTTTGTTTATGTTTTGAAATTGATTTTGATTCGTTGTGACTGATGAGCGGAAAATATATCAATATTTACCGCCCTTTTACTTAATATTTTGTTTAGTTTCTCGGGTTTGATGAACGTTTTGATATGTTTATTTATTTTACAGATAAAATAATATCGGGACTCAATGAAATCATTTAGGACGAAATATGGGTCAAATAAGGGCAATTATTGGACTTGATATTTTAATTTTGGAGATTGGAAACTTGAAAGGGCGTTTTGACGAAGTGCAGTTTTGGAAATTCCAGTTTTGCGCATCTGTCGTATTTTGGGCATAACGTTTTACTCAGATATCGGATTGAGCTGATTCAAGTTCCAGATTAAAGAAGACTCAAAGATATACAACTTGGAAAGACAAAATAATTTCGAATTCTGAAGATTTCATGCCCGAAATTGATGAACCATCCAGAAGTGTGTGGAGTGTAATTATTAAAAGTCATTATCAATCATTTTCAAAGCAAAATATTAATTAATAAATAATTAATAAAAATTATCAAATCACCACCAAACAAGATAAGCAATTAGTGGAGCAATTATGGATTTTGGTGTAGTAATTAGTGGAGAAATTAATAATGGATTTGGTGGAGAATTTGATGGATGATTTGATGGAGGCAAAATTTTGCCTATAAATACCAAGCCATTTCATTTGTAAAATTCATACTTTCTTCTTTGAAATTCTTAATGAATAAATAAGAAGATTGTATCTAGTTTGTTTATTTTTAGTTTTCAGTAATTAATTTTCAGTTTCGCACTTTCTTTTCTTTACTTTTCAGTTTTTACTTTCCGCAATTTACTTTTACGCACAGTACTTTTCTTTCTTTAATTTTTCAGTTTTACTTTTAATAATAAAGGAGGTAACTTCCCCAACTAGGGTGAAATGTAATTCTTTTACTATTGCTATTTAGATTAATCTCCCTTAAAAATAATATTTCACTATTTAAAATATTGACTTAAAAAGGATACCGCCAGATTGGTCGGTTGGTAATTCATTTTAATCTGATTTAAACCTGACTAATAAAGGATACCGCCAGATTGGTCGGTTGTAATTTAATTTTGGTTCCGCCTTTATGGCTGGTTGACTTAATTTGACTTAATCAGGTTACCGCCTATATGGCTGGTTGGAAAAAGAATCACAAGTTTATATATTATTTTTTGGGAGATATCTAAATTAGTAGTAGTAAAAGTAATTCCTTTTACCTTAGCATTTTATTTTATTGTAATTTATTTTCAGTATTTACTTTACCGCATTTTTACTTTATGTCTTTTATTTTCAAGTTTTTACTAGCCCTAGTTATGTGTTGTAACTAAATTAGTTATCTGGGGTTGTGATGAAATCCAATATCACCGTTTTATAAGGGTTAGATTATAGCTTGGGTAATATAAAGATTTATTTATTGAGTCTTAAACTTAATGCTTTTTCATTAACTGGCCATTAAAAAATGATCTGGTAAATCTAAAATGAACTAGACATAGGGATTTTAGGTTTCAAGCCTTAGACTCAATAGCCCACGATCTTCCTTGAGGATAGATAACCCTTTAATAGATTTCCTTACAGGATAGGAATATACCTGTCGGGCGGGGGTAGCCATAATTGGAACTTAAACTTAATGAATCCAGATAATTTGGTTGACATAACATATGATTCAATTGGGTTAAACTGGGTATTTGTGTCTGATCATCGACAGAGGCTTATACATAATTTAGTGTTCCAGGTTAATAAATCAATATATTACCCAACTTTAAGATAACCACTTCATCTTTAAAATGATATGGAAGAAATCACAACCCTAGATAGTTTTTAATATTGAATTTTTAAAACCTATTTTCGACAATTTTATTTACTTTACTTGCTTTTAAATTTAGAATCGTCACCATTTCAAATCAATCAATCAACTGTTAGATATTAGTAATCATTTGACCTCATAAAATTAATAGTTTAGATATTAAGTCATCGTGGGATCGATATTTTTATACTACTTGAACGATACGTGCGCTTGCGTTATACGTGTGTGTTTACGCCGGTCAGTGACAACAGTATTTTTTTGGTTCTACTTGCAGCAAAGCTCGTGTTTTTTGTTTTACTTTGTTTAAGGATTTAATTTTATTAAGTATTTATGTTCTTAATTCTGTTTTCTTTACGTTTTATAGTTAATTATAAATAAGCAATAAACGAATAGTTTCTTATGCAGTAAAGATTGACATAAATTGATTTGTGTCTCGAGATTCTTCTCTGGCATTAAGAAAAGCCCATTAGGTATTTGTTTATCTAATAATGGCGTTTCTTGGCTTTAGTGACATTTAGAGGTCACATGTCAGACACTATTTGCTTTTCAATTATTTGCAAATGTTGTAAATGGTTGAAGGTAAATAATAAAGCTAAAGAAAGAAGATGTGTATAGTTGTGTATAGAAAATAACGATTTTCACAATACGACAACTATAGGTATTGGGTACCAGATCTCCCGACTAGTTATTTAAAATATTGTTGAATGATTGTTTCGATATTTGATATCAGAACTTGCGACTATTGGATAGTTACTTGTTCTATGTAAACAGTTGTTACATATTTTAAAACAACTAGTAGTGTCATTGACGAATAGATAAATATTAAGTAAAATATTCGGTTAAGTAAATAACTTAGAACATTATTTTATGAGATTTTATCACTTAAGCATTATATGCCTATTCCATATGGTAAAAGATGGTCTGATACCACATCACACCACATATCCTTATCCATTTAACGAATGTTGTATTCGGGAAGGTGATTAAATCTCATTTAACCAATGATTGTCATTGGACTAGAAAAATTTATTAAACGAATACATTAGATGTATGTACTTTAATAAATTATAAATTACTTAAGGTAGTTTTCTTTACTTCGTAACTTGGTCAATGAATCGTCGTGACTTAGTTACGTGTTTCTGATGAAACGCTAATATAATATTTTGACTGGTTCAAAGATATTCCATCTGAAGTTTTAAAAATTGTATTTTTAAAATTCATCGTGAGTCTTTGAATTGTTCAAAAATGTTTGATATGATCAAACTTATGAATTTATGGCAATAAGTTCTAAGGTTATTAATTGAATATGATTCTTACTCAATATTATTCCTCAACGATTCCATCGCTAATGGAATTGGTAAGTGGGAATAATCGAATCTTATATGATTTGATTCGCTTGATATTGAGTGTTGCCGAATTAGTTTCAATACTATTGGGGATATGCTCCAGTAACACTAATTCATCATTTTAATTAATTTTTCATTAGTCTCTACAGTTACGTATATGATATCCTTAGGTAGAAAATTTGAATCTTGAAAAGATTGAGATTTGAATCTTTCTTTTGTATAATGGTTATATAATCGATAATACTTGTGCCTTGAAGGTACGAGTATAAGTTTATCATTTATTCTATTTAATAGAATATTGTATTCTATTTGATAGAATATCTTTTCTACGATCCCGAGTAATAAAATTGTTTTATTACTTAGTGTGTAACATTAGATGTTGACCATTGTAGAAAAGACTTTGACTTACTGAAGTCAAATGTTAGAGTGATAAACTATAAATGGAACTACATAATTAATAAGATGAAAATACCCTTTAATTACTTCCATATAAGTGCTATAGGATGTCAGAATCATTCGCAAAGTATTTGATACTTAATGGTTCTGTTGTTTTCTTATCGAAGTAAATTATCCTATAACTTATAGTGGGAACGATATTTGATATCGATTCCGAAAATTAGCATTAAACAATATATCTAAGATTATTCATAGCTTACTACGATAAAGTTTGGAACTTGATTGAGCTTTCATTATGAATCATTCATAAAATATGGAAATGGTTTACGCAGCAAAAGCACAGTGAGCTTCTTAAAGGTTTGACTTTTATAGTATGACATTGAGAAAAGTTATACTCAGCAATCTATTGTAGATTCTGAGGAAACTTGTCTCTAGTCGCACTGATTGAACAATTTAAGATCTGTTGGTTAATGATGATGTTAAATTGTACATTTTAGCTAAAGAATACAAAGTGACATTTCTGAATAGTTTCTTCAGATAAGAGATCCATTGTGATTTCTTAGTTTGAAGAGTTCGTTTTGGAATGGCCCTGGAGTTTGTATTATGCTAAGATTACAATTTAGTATATTAGTTTATAGAGCTTATTATAGACTTGGATGAGCTTTCTGGAAATTTATGTTTTCTAATTTTGATATCAGTCAGATTGTCTGATTTTATCAAAACATAGAGAATACATATGAGATAGAAGGGTAAGTGGGAGCGTACAAACTTCTTTCTAGCATTTTACATCATAATGACATTATCATTATTAATATAATAATGAGATGTTTATAAGGTAAAAGATTTACCTAAGTATTTTTTTTCTCCGTTAAAGCAGTGAGAGTGGTCTCTATTATATTTGATATAAAGTTTTATATAAGATATAAAACTAAGAGACTTGTGAGATACTCTTATTAATCGTATATGTATGACAATTAGTATAATTTTTTGACAGTTAGTGTGTGTCTTATGTATAACATTCATCTTTCGTAAAGGATGATTCCTTTTTCGAAAGAGATATTGATTAGAATGTCTAATCAATCCTATGCATCATGAGATGATGGCATAATGAATACTATATTAAGTGCGATAAGAGATATCAATTTAATCGTAATTGTTACGAGTTATTTTGTTATCCTCTAGACCATAAGATGTGACTTGAAACATGTTCTTTATTATCTTTGAGATATTAAGAACGAGTTTCTTATTAATGGAGAATAAAGTTCTCAACCATTAGGGCCGATTAGTTTTGAGTCTAATTATGACGTTAGATAATCTACGTCATAAAGATTCAGAAAAGATGCAGTGGGAGTGTCACAGATGATTCTGCTGTGTGAGTGGAATTAGATGCAACTTATGAAGTATCGATTTATGAAGTTTCATAATGACCTTTTAGATTAGAAGTTTAATATTAATGTTGTGTTTGCGGTTGTTTACATAGTATTTTGGATTTGATCCGTAAATAATTAGACAACTTAGTAGCTGAAGCACAATGTTGATGTGGCATCTGAGTCATATTGATGTAGAACTTAGTTTCTACAAAAATATGAATGATGCTGGCTAAGGGAAACAATTGGGTTTGTTTGAAAAACTCAATTTGTCATAGCGGGCTTACTTGTTGTTGAGCGCTAGGTGAGTTCTTGAGGGCCATGCATATGTGATACACATTAAGATGTGTATATGATACCGTGGATTGACACTAGAGCAAGTGAGAGAAATTGTTAGGGTTGGTGCTCAGAGCGCCAATCTGGATCGTATTTATGTTCGATTCATGAATACGAGCAATACATTTTTCCATAATATTACTTAATTATGATAGCACATCTTGTCTTTTATTATGTATATTCGATCTAATTCATTAGATTGAAACTAAATCGTGTTTAGTGATATATATATATTAGAAAAAGACCCGATAATATATAATGTAGTGCACAATTACAACGTAGCTTGTAATTGACATTGGGAAGCGTTGCTACTAGAAATATATTATGAAATTAAGTTCCTGGTCAAGATTTACTGACACGAGTCAGTTAGTAAAATCCGCTGAGACCAGTACATGTTGTATATAGGACTTGGTCGATGGTTTATCCTAATGAATCATGAGTCTCGGGAGACTCGTATAGACGTATAGGTGTTTATTTGATAAACACTGAACGACTCACCGAAGATTAGCTAATAGATGGTACACCAACTTCAATAGGAATCTTCTTGGGTTGAGTAGCTTAATGATTCTTTGACTTGAGAAACACTGTGGATATATGAGTTATCCTCCACACTTAGATAGTAGTCACGTCACCGATCTATTAAGATCAGACCTCCACATGTTCGTTGGGTGTGGACTCATGCTCATGATATCCTGTGTATCAAGATAGGATCCGTCAGTCCTGTGTACAGGGCATAGGTATTCATTCTATGATTAGCAATATGTTAAATCCATGGCCATAGTATACTTCGGAAGTAAGTTCGGAGTTTTATTTATAAGATTGCTAATAGATACGTCGACACGATTATACCTATAGAGATTTGACATTTATATCTATATCTTGGATAATCCAGATACCTGTGACGGAGGATTATACATATGCAATGACCTTGATCTGTATGATTCAGCGAGTTTATCTGTGATCGTCATAATTTACGGGTGGGTGAATTATGGACACAAAATTAGATTTTGTGATGATATGTCTGAATCTAGAGAGTCTCACTAATGAAATATACTTGTAGAGCACTAGAGCAACTTTTAATAATATTGATTTTATCTCGTTTAATTAATTTAACGTTAAATGAAAAATATATGCAATAGAGACCTAACAGTCATTTCCGAATTAATGTGTATTTATATTTAATACTTGATTTTATTAAATACACATTAATAAAATATCAAATTGTGATATTTTAAATATATCATTTTTATATATATATATATATATATATATATATATCAATATTTAAAGTAAATATAATACATATATTAGGATATTTGTATTTAATTATTTAATTATTTAAATGTTAAATAATTAAGTTAATTAAATAACAAAAAATCTTTACATGATTTATGCTTGGAAATGACATGATACCATTGGCTCACTTGTAAGTTTACTTTAATATAAGATAAGTGAAATCTTTATTATGTAAACTTGGACCAATGGAAATGAAAAACAAAAATGCAAAATTTATTGTTCTTTATCATGAATTTCGGCCATGACAAGAAAAGGCATATAAATTATTTTTGTTTCATTTTTCATTACAATTACAAGTTACACAAATATTTACAAAGTGAGTTGAGAGAAAAGGTGGAAGAAAGAAAGAAAACAAAGGCAAAAATCTTGGAAATTTTGTAAGTTTTTTATACTTTCTTCTACTTAGAAAATATTTCTATTAATATTAGCTTCAATTTGTGTTGCAAAGTTGATGTCTCTACTCTTTTAGTTTGTAATTAAATGTGTTGGAAACTTGTTTGAAGGTGTTTAGCATGTATGATTAATTTATAAGCTTATTAGGAGTAATTAAGCTTATAAGATTAATTAGCAATTGAAGTTGTCATTCTAGAGTTGCTTAGCCATTCATAAATAACCTAGAATTGTTCTTGAGTTGTTTCATGATGGTGAGACTTGATTGGTGTGGTATTGGATTGATTACAGTGTTGACTTTTATCAATTTAGTTTAAATTTTGTAATTGGTGTAATTTGTGAAATTATGGCTGTAAACCCAATCCAATTTTGGGGATTTTCATATATGTGATGTAATTTTATGTATATATGATGTATATTAAATGTGAGATTGATTGGATTTGATCTTGATTTGTTTTGAACCAAAAAGAACCAAATTGCAAATCCTGGAAATTATATGGGCTGCTCGACAATTTCAAAATTTTGCAATTTTTATTACAAATTGTATTTTCATGTATTATACATGTATAAATCATTTTGGGATTGATTTGGAATCACTTGAATATGTATTTGATATTTTGTGGACCAAAATGATTAAAATATAAAGTTTATGGGTCTCACGGCAATTAATGATAAATCTGATTTTTCAGAAAAATATTCAGTTTTTATTTATTGAGTAATTATAATAAATTGGTTTATTTTAATTTCCCAAGAAAAATATTTATCGGAAATTGTTTCGAAGTGAAAATACACGAAAACGATGAAAAACGGCGATACCGGGTAACGGCTGGCTAAACAGTGAACTGGGCACTAATCGGGCAGCCCACGAACTGTCCAAATATTTTTGGGGCTGACCTAGGCAATCCCCATGTGTATTGGTCGGCCGGTTCGGCCGGAAACGCGTTTTATGCTATTTTACGGAAAAATATTTTCGCAAAAGTTTCGTTGCGTGTCTATATTTTTTAAGTCGTTATATGATATCAAATAAATATGTTTAGGTGAAATATGAATGAATTATTAATATTGGATATTAAATAATTTATTCATATGTTTAAAAAAATTTAAACAACGATTTCGTCCCGAACTGCGCTCCTTCCGCTGCACCTCTGATATGACCCCAACAAAATGGTATCAGAGCGAGTCTTATTCTGAACCCCTGATATAATTAGCCCTTTAAAATTTGATATTAATATAATCTTTACTTTTTACATGCAATTATTTATTTAATTTGATTAAATAATGTGAAATACATATTTTAGGAAAATCTCCGTTAAATAAGATTTTATAAAGTGACTAGTATTAGGAATACTTGTTTCTTCGTCTGCCATGTCAAACAAATGTAAATGTTTTCATGATGCTATGGCTATAACGTGCTAAAGCTGTGCAGTTATGGTTGAATGTAATTCATTTGCGCCGGTAGAACTTATATGATAAGAGACAACTTCAAGTGAAAGTGGAAATCCTGAACGTGCCAAAGCTGTCAGGACTACATCAGTAGCTTGAGTTTGTCATTGACAAGTGAAGCCTTGATACACCTCATGTGAACGTGCAAAAGCTGTCACAACGAGAAACGATCAGGATAAAATGAGGAGTCACAGCAAGTGTGATTGACAATGAGTTGTCTACCCGTGAATATACCTAGGCAAGAACGTGCCAAAGCTGTGAGTCAAAGTATATTTATGGGGTCCACTTCCCATTATGGAATTCGATTTAATTATTGAATTCTCATTTTCTGTTGGGGATTACGGTATTACGTAAAGTAGTGGGAGACACTGCTAGGTTAAAAATCCATACCGATGCAGTGTGTAATATTATGAAAATCGTCGCTTATGTTTTTTCCTTATTCTATTTTTAGACAGAATTAAACTTTTATCATCTGGATGCATATCTTATAATTTTTTCTGACTTCAATTATGGTTGCAGATTTCTAGAATAGATTCTAGATTAGAATAGACTATGACATACTCATTATAGACATAATAGTTTCTTATGCAGTAAAGATTGACATGAATTGATTCGTGTCTCGAGATTCTTCACTGGCATTAAGAAAACCCCATTAGGTATTTGTTTATCTGATAATGACGTTTCTTGGCTTTAGTGACATTTAAAGGTCACGTGTCAGACACTATTTGCTTTTCAATTATTGGCAAATGTTGTAAATGGTTGAAGGTAAATAATAAATCTAAAGAAAGAATATGCGTATAGTTGTGTATAGAAAATAACGATTTTCACAATACGACAACTATAGGTATTGGGTACCAGATCTCCCGACTAGTTATTTAAAATATTGTTGAATGATTGTTTCGATATTTGATATCAGAACTTGCGACTATTGGATAGTTACTTGTGTTATGTAAACAGTTGTTACATATTTTCAAACGACTAGTAGTGTCATTGACGAATAGATAAATATTAAGTAAAATATTCGGTTAAGTAAATAACTTAGAACATTGTTTTATGAGATTTTATCACTTAAGCATTATATGTTTATTCCATATGGTAAATGATGGTCTGATACCAGATCACACCACATATCCTTATCCATTTAATGAATGTTGTATTCGGGAAGGTGATTAAATCTCATTTAACCAATGATTGTCATTGGACCGAAAAATTTATTAAACAAATACATTAGATGTATGTACTTTAATAAATTATAAATTACTTAAGGTAGTTTTCTTTACTTCGTAACTTGGTTAATGAATCGTCGTGACTTAGTTACGTGTTTCTGATGAAACGCTGATAGAATATTTTGACTGGTTCAAAGATATTCCATCTGAAGTTTTGAAAATTGTATCTTTAAAATTCATCGTGAGTCTTTGAATTGTTCAAAGATGTTTGATATGATCAAACATATGAATTTATGGCAGTAAGTTCTAAGGTTATTAATTGAATATGATTCTTACTCAATATTATTCCTCAACGATTCCATCGCTAATGGAATTGGTAAGTGGGAATAATCGAATCTTATATGATTTGATTCGCTTGATATTGAGTGTTGCCGAATTAGTTTCAATACTTTTGGGGATATGCTCCAGTAACACTAATTAATCATTTAAATTAATGTTCCATTAGTTTCTACAGTTACGTATATGATATGTATAGGTAGAAAATTTGAATCTTGAAACTTTGAGATTTGAATCTTTCTTTTGAATAATGGTTATATAATCGATAGTACTTGTGCCTTGGAGGTACGAGTATAAGTTTATCATTTATTCTATTTAATAGAATATTGTATTCTATTTGATGGAATATCTTTTCTACGATCCCGAGTAATAAAATTATTTTATTACTTAGTGTGTAACATCAGATATTGACCATTGTATAAAAGACTTTGACTCACTAAAGTCAAATGTTAGAGTGATAAACTATAAATGGAACTACATAATTAATAAGATGAAAATATCCTTTAATTACTTCCATATAAGTGTTATAGGATGTCAGAATCATTCGCAAAGTATTTAATACTTAATGGTTTTGTAGGCACTGTATTTTTGCATATAAGTCCCTATGATGAGTCTCATTGGAGACACTGCCTTTTAAGTCACGGAGGTCACGGGAAACGGACATCGGAAGGGGAAATTCAGAATAAACAAGGTTCACTGTTTTCGTTCGTGCTGCGTTCGTGTATACGTTCGAACGCCAAACAGATTGCGGGCGTTCGTGCCGTGTTCGAAGAGGCGTTCGAACGGTGTCGGTAATTCTGGTTTTGCTGCTAGCCTCACATCGAGCCCAATTCGCCCAAGCCTTGGCCCAGACGCCCAAGCCCACTTAAAACACATATTTAACACATGGTGAAATCAAAACAAATCTAAAAATCACATACCAAATTAAAATAAACATTAAAATCAATCAAATATTTTAACTCCCTAATTAAGATATTCACCCACCAATTACACAAGATTCCTTATTAACTAAACAAAATCACATACTAAATTAAAAAGATGTCATGCCTAATTAAAATCAATTATAACAAATTAAAGATATTGACTTCATAATCTAAACCAAATTTTCCCCCCTCAATCTTTGACTTTCCTTGCTCAACACTAAATCAAATCCCTTCCTTGTGAGACAAGGTGGAGCCCTAACCTTTCTCTATATAAACAACCCCTAACCAAGACATGCACTCCCCTAGCTCATACACATAATATACACACAACTCACAGGAAAATCACAACACACACAAAAACCCTAGAAGTTCACGCATACTACAAAGAAATAACACAAAAAAATTCTCTTCATCCCCTTCCCCTAATCACCGAAAACCAGACCTCCATTTAGCGACCTTGTATCACCGAAAAACAGCCCATACAGCAGCCCTAAAACACGCATACAGCAGCCCTAAACATACACATAAAACAGCCCTCGAACCACACTATAACACCACCGAAAATCACACCTAAAACAGTAGCCAAAACATCCCAAAAATAGTAACTAAAATACAACAGTAACAGTAGCAAAACGGCAGCGAATCGGAGTCAAAAGCAGCAGCAAAAGACGGAGAACGACGAATCAAAATAGTAAGACAACGAACGAGAGCAGTGAACCAGTGAACCGGAAGAGTTGCGGAGCATCCACCCTTCCGACGATCGTGTACCGTACATCCGAGAGGTGATTTAAAAGGTTAGACCTGAGGGCACTTTTCTCATTAGTTTATATTCGTCTTTTGATTGTTTATTGAATTCTATTCGCATGAGAGTCGTTTGTGGATGCATGTTGTGGCTTGAATGAAATGGAAAATGTGTCGCCTCTTGTGGTATATATGATGGAAACCCGGACATAAATTTTATAGCCGATTCCGAATGGACGGTAGTATGATCTGTACTCGGGATACAACTCCACGTACCACTTGATTAAACGGCACACTCTTTTGTTTTATGTTGCTTCGGTTTATTTATTTTTCGTTATTTGAATTCTGCATGTTACTTTTGTATGCATGATTCAATCGAGTGCATGGGCTTAGTAAGTCGGATTAAAGGTCCCCTATTTGGAGGGGTTAAAATCCTTTACCACAATGCTTTGCCGCGCCGGTTGATGTGTGTTCGGTTGGATAAGATATGTTCAATCGGATATACTAAGTTTGATATGATTGTCTTCACTTTTGTATGCATGATGTGATCGAGCACATGAGCTTAGTAAGTGCGATGAAAGATCCTCTAATTGAAGAGGTTAAAATCCTTTACCATGATGCTTTGCTGTGCCGATTAACGTATATTCGGTTGAATGTAAGATGTGTTCAATCGGGTACATGAAGTCTAAGGTTATTGTCTTTATTTTTTATATGCATTGAGATAAGCGCATGGGCTTAGTAAGTGCGATGAAAGGTCCTCTAATTGAAGAGGTTAAAATCCTTCGCCACGATGCTTCGTCGAGCTTCGTATTTCGCTATTTGTTTTTTTGTATGTATTGCGTCATATTTTGTGCATCAGGCCTGTTCCCGTTCGAACGCGTTATCGAACGCTATACGAACGTGAACCTTCTGTTTCTCGTTCGAACGCGCATGCATTTTGTTTCATCAGGTCTGGATCTGTTCGAACGCGTTATCGAACGCTATACGAACACGAACCTTCTGTTTCCCGTTCGAATGCGTTTTACAAACGCTACTCGAACGCGCATGCATTTTGTATCATCAGGTCTGGTACCGTTCGAACGCGTTATCAAACGCTACACGAACGCGAACCTTCTGTTTACCGTTCGAACGCGCACACACTGAACTAAGTCTATCTCATCATATTTCATGCACAACTGCCTTTTGGGTGATCTCCCTTGCATTATGTAGCCAATCATATTATTTGTATTCCTGCATTCACCCATTCGATGTGTTATTGGGATGATATTCAAGCGTGATTAGGCTGTTAGCATGTTATTTGGTTAATATATTCATGAGATAGTACTCAAGCATGATTAGGTTGTTCTTAGTTTTCCCTATCATATGATTGAGAAATGTTCATGAGATTGCCATGTGATGCTGCATGTTGTGATGATTAATTTCATGCATGTGGATTTAGAAGCATGATACTTTTGGAAATAAGTGTTACTTAGGCCTGATTAAATTATTACACAAATCCTTTCATTACAAGTGACATAAGTAAGGGACCATTCCGAACCCAACGGTTTGAGGTCTTCCCTTGCGAGGGGTAAGTTCGGCCTCAAATCTCATTTTCCCGGTTCACACCGGGTAGCGACTCCATTATTGTCCGGTTTAGTCCCTCGTGGCTACTCCGTACTCCCGACCGGGCCGCAAGCCCGGGACAGCATGCGTCGCCCCAGATCCTGTGTTCCCACAGTCTTGTTGTTTTCTAATCGAAGAAAATTATCCTATAACTTATAGTGGGAACAATATTTGATATCGATTCCGAAAATTAACATTAAACAATATATCTAAGATTGTTCATAGATTACTACGATCAAGTTGGAACTTGTTTGAGCTTTCATTATGAATCGTTCATAAAATGTGGAAATGGTTTATGTAGCAAAAGCACAGTGAGATTATTAAAGGTTTGACCTTTATAGTATGACAGTGTGAAAAATTATACTCAGCAATCTATTGTAGATTCTGAGGAAACTTGTCTCTAGTTGCACTAATTGAACAATTTAAGATCTGTTGGTTAATGATGATGTTAAATTGTACATTTTAGCTAAGGAATACAAAGTGACGTTTCTGAATGGTTTCTTCAGATAAGAGATCCATTGTGATTTCTTAGTTTGAACAGTTCGTTTTGGAATGGCCCTGAAGTTTGTATTATGCTACGATTATAATTTAGTATATTAGTTTATAGAGCCTATTATAACTCGGATGAGATTTCTGGAAATTTGTGTTTTCTAATTTTGATATCAGTCAGATTGTCTGATTTTATCAAAACATAGAGAATACATATGAGATAGAATGGTTAGTGGGAGCGTACAAACTTCTTTCTAGCATTTTACATCATAATGATATTATCATTATTAATGTAATAATGAGATGTTGATAAGGTAAAAGATTTACCTGAGTATTTTTTTTCTCTCTGTTAAAGCAGTGGGAGTGGTCTCTATTATATTTGATATAAAGTTTTATATATGATATAAAACTAAGAGACTTGTGAGATACTCATTTAATCGTACATTAGATATGATCTAATAAAGGACACATCTAGACTATTTGTATGACAGTTAGTATAACTTTTTGGAAGTTAGTGTGTGTCTTATGTATAACATTCATCTTTCGTAAATGATGATTCCTTTTTCGAAAGAGATATTGATTAGAATGTCTAATCAATCTTATGCATCATTGGATGATGGCATAATGAATACTATATTAAGTACGATAAGAGATATCAATTTAATCGTAATTGTTACGAGTTATTTTGTTATCCTCTAGACCATAAGATGTGTCTTGAAACATGTTCTTTATTATCTTTGAGATATTAAGAACGAGTTTCTTATTAATGGATAATAAAGTTCGCAACCATTAGGGTCAGATTAGTTTTGAGTGTAATTATGACGTTAGATAGTCTACGTCATAAAGAGTCAGAAAAGATACAATGGGAGTGTCACGGATGATTCTGCTGTGTGAGTGGAATTAGATGCAACTTATGAAGTATCGACTTATGAAGTTGCATAGTGACCTTGTAGATTAGAAGTTTAATATTAGTGTTGTGTTTGCGGTTGTCTACATAGTATTTTGGATTTGATCCGTAAATACTTAGACAACTTAGTAGCTGAAGTACAATATTGATGTGGCATCTGAGTCATATTGATGTAGAACTTAGTTTCTACAAAAATATGAATGATGCTGGCTAAGGGAAACAATATGGTTTGTTTGAAAAACTCAATTTGTCATAGCGGGCTTACTTGTTGTTGAGCGCTAGGTGAGTTCTTGAGGGCCATACGTATGTGATACACATTAAGATGCGTATATGATACCGTGGATTGGCACTAGAGCAAGTGTGAGAAATTGTTAGGGTTGGTGCTCGGAGCGCCAAATCGGATTGTATTATGTCCGATTCATGATTACAAACAATATATTTTTCCATAATATTACTTAATTATGGTAGCACCTCTTGTCTTTTTTTTATGTATATTCGATCTAATTCATTAGATTGAAATTAAATCGTGTTTAGTGATATATATATTAGCCAAAGACCCGATAATATATATTGTAGTGCGTAATTACAACGTAGCTTGTAACTGACATTGGGAAGCGTCGCTACTAGAAATATATTATCAAATTAATTTCCTGGTCAAGATTTATTGACACGGGTCGGTTAGTATAATCCGCTGAGACCAGTACATGTCGTATATCGGACTTGGTATGATGGTTTATCCCAATGAACCATGAGTCTCGGGAGACTCGTATAGACGTGCATGTGTTTATTTGATAAACACTGAAAGACTCACTGAAGATTCCCTAATAGATGGTACACCAACGTCAATATGAATCTTCTTGGGTTGAGTAGCATAGTGATTCTTTGACTTGAGATACCACTGTGGATATATGAGTTATCCTCCACACTTAGATGGCAATCACGTCACCGATTTATTAAGATCAGACCTCCACATGTTCGTTGGGTGTGGACTCATGCTCATGATATCCTGTGTGTATCAAGACATGATCCGTCAGTCCTGTGTACAGTGCATAAGTATTCATAATATGATTAGCAATCTGTTAAATCCATGGCCATGGTATACTTCGAAAGTAAGTTCCGAGTTTTATTTATAAGATTGCTAATAGATACGTCGACATGATTATACCTATAGAGATTTGACGTTTATATCTATATCTCTGGGATAATCTGGATACCTGTGATGGAAAGATTATACTTATGCAATGACCTCGACCTGTATGATTCATCGAGTTTATCTATGGTCGTCATAATTTACGGGTGGTTGAATTATGGACACAAAATTAGATTTTGTGATAGATATGCCTGAATCTAGAGAGTCTCACTAATGAAATATACTCGTAGAGCACTAGGACAACTTTTATGAATAATACTGATTATTTATATCTCGTTTTACAAACAATAGGGACCTAACGGTCATTTTCGAATTAATGTGTATTTGTATTTAATACTTGATTTTATTAAAAACACATTAATAAAATATCAAATTGTGATATTTGACATATATCATTTATATATATATATATATATATATATATATATATATATATATATATATATATATATAATATATATATATATATATATATTTCAATATTTAAAGTAAATATAATACATATATTAGGATATTTGTATTTATTATTTAATTATTTAAATTTAAATAATTAAGTTAATTAAATAACAAAATATCTTTTACATGATTTATGCTTGGAAATGGCATGATACCATTGGCTCACTTGTAAGTTTACTTTAATATAAGATAAGTGTAATCTTTATTATGTAAACTTGGACCAATGGAAATGAAACACAAAAATGCAAAATTTATTATTTTTTATCATGAATTTCGGCCATGACAAGAAAAGGCATATAAATTATTTTTGTTTCATTTTTCAATACAATTACAAGTTACACAAATATTTACAAATTGAGTTGAGAGAAAAGGTGGAAGAAAGAAAGAAAACAAAGGCAAAAATCTTGGAAATTTTGTAAGTTTTTTATACTTTCTTCTACTTAGAAATTGTTTCTATTAATCTTAGCTTCAATGTGTGTTGCTAAGTTGATGTCTCTACTCTTTTAGTTTGTAATTAAATGTGTTGGAAACTTGTTTGAAGGTGTTTAGCATGTATGATTAATTTATAAGCTTATTATGAGTAATTAAGCTTATAAGATTAATTAGCAATTGAAGTTGCCATTCTAGAGTTGCTTAGCCATTCATAAATAACCTAGAATTGTTCTTGAGTTGTTTCATGATGGTGAGATTTGATTGGTATGGTATTGGATTGATTAAAGTGTTGAATTTTATCAATTTAGTGTAAATTGTGCAATTGGTGTAATTTATAAAATTAGGGTTCTAAACCCAATTCAATTTTAGGGATTTTCATATATGTGATGTAATTTGATTTATATATGATGTATATTAAATTTGGAATTGATTGGATTTGATCTTGATGTGTTTTGAACCAAAAAGGACCAAATTGCAAATCCTGGAAATTATAGGGGCTGTTCGGTAATTTCAGAAAAATTTGCAGTTTTTATTGCAAATTATATTTGCATGTGTTAGACATGTATAAATCATTTTGAGATTGATTTGGAATCACTTAAATATGTATTTGACATTTTGAGGACCAAAATGATTAAAATGCAAAGTTTAGGGGTCTCACGGCAATTAATGTTAAATCTGATTTTTCAGATAAAATATCAGTTTTTATTTATTGAGTAACTAGAATAATTGGTCTATTTTAAGTGCCCAATAAAAATATTTATCGAAAATTATTTCGGAGTGAAAATACGTGAAAACGGCGAAAAACGACGATACCGGGTAACAGCTGCCCAAACAGTGAACTGGGCATTGTTCGGGCAGCCCAAGAACTGTCCAAATATTTTTGGGGCTGACATGGGCAGTCCCCATATGCATTGGTCGGTCGTTTCGGCCGGAAACACGTTTTATACTATTTTGCGGAAAAACATTTTCGCAAAAGTTTCGCGATGTTTCTATATTATTTATGTCGTTATATGATATCGAATAAATATGTTTACATAAAATATGAATGAATTATTAATATTGGATATTAAATAATTTATTCGTAAGTTTAAAATTTTTAAACTACGATTTCACCCGAATCGCGCTCCTCTCGCTGCACCTCTGATATGACCCCAACAATCAATACCATATTCTTCAGCAGTTGGAAGCTTAATGTATGCTATGATATGTACCGGGCCAGATATTTCTCATGCAGTGGGTGTAGTGAGTCATTTTCTCTCTAACCCAGGAAAACAACACTGAAAGGCAGTCAAATGGATTCTCAGGTACCTCAAGAACACATCAAAGTTACTTATGTGTTATGGGGGATCTGATCCAATCTTGGAAGGATATACAGATACAGATATGGCAGAAGATCTTGATGGTAGAAAATCTACATCGGGTTTTCTCTACACTTTTACATGGGGAGCTGTGACATGGCAATCAAGATTAAAGAGGTGTATATTGCAGAAGCTGAGCATATTGCAGCAGCGGAAGCAGGAAAGGAAATGTTGTGGTTGAATCGTTTTCTCCAAGAATTAAGGATCAAGCAGACAAAATATAAGATACATTGCGACAGTCAAAGTGCTATGGACTTGAGCAAGAATTCAATGTATTATTCTCGGACGAAGCACATTGATATTCGATATCATTGGATACGCGATGTGATGAATCAACAACTGCTGAGATTAGTGAATATTCATATAGATGAGAATCCATTTGTCATGTTAAAAAAATAGTTACTCGGGACAAGGTAGAGCTGTGTAGAGACATAATCGGGATAATTGTCAGATGATAATTATTTCGGATGCAACTGGAGGTGGAGAATTGAAGTGTCCAGCTGCATTACACATTGAAGAAACCTCCGAGATAACTTTAGGTGGAAGATTTTCTTCTTTGAAAATGGTGCAAGCTTTCAAACTACTTTAGATATAGCACTATTCATTTGTTGACAATTTAGGCAAGAATTTTACTATAAATAGATAGCTAATTGAGAGTTCAAACCATCCCAAATATTAAAGTTTCAAGTAAAGAAAGCTTTGAGAGTGTAGAGAGAGTGAAGTTTTTTGTAAAGTTTCAAACACTTGTAAATTATATTCTTGTAGTAATAAAATCAGGTTTTCCTCATAAACACTCTTCAATGATCAGAGAATCACAACAATTAAGTTATTTTAACTTAATTTTACTTTAAAATATTAGATAAACATATTATCTATGTGGTGTAGTGATGATGAGAAATATAAAAAAAGATACCATTTAATAAGATTATGCTACTTGTTGATTGATTAATTTCAAGATCAACGAACATGTGACAAAATTTTATTAGATAGATATATAAATAATGTGGTATATTTGTTTCATTTAAGACTTTTTAGTGATAGTATGTGTTAGATTTTTATTTTCCAAAAAAAAAGATTTATTGAATTTGGAGATATTTTGAATGTGAGACTCATATAAGTTTATATATGTAATTTTTTATTGCAACAAAAGTAAAAGTGACAAATATTTAGAAAAGACCATTCAATAAGATTATGTCACGCGTTTTACAATTTGTTTTTTATTTATTATCACTGTTACAATTGATTAATTTCAAAATAGTTGTGTATGTGATAAAAATTTATGGGAAATTAGCCAAACTAGCCACTATAAGTAGATGACCATTTCCGAGGTTAGGTAATAAAAATGACGAAAATAAGAAGAGCTTTTGATATCCTAAAGAGCAATTTAACAGAGACACAACTATAAATGTTCAAGGAATAATTATTTGGACATTTTCTTGACATGGATTTGGAGTTTAGCGGAATGATAATGCACAATGTGCTAATCAACAAGGTTATCCAATCCGAAAAGTGATGAAGATAACCAAATCTAGTTTCGGATTGGAGATAAGTTCACTCAGTTTTCAATACGTGAGTGGGTTTAGTAACTAACCTTAAGTGTGGTGAAGATTCTGGAAGTGTCTGTAAGAATTACAACATGCGTGATTGATATTTTCCTCATTGGTCCTGAGCCAAGTTGTGAGATATGGATGTGATGATCGAGTAGTTGGACTTTTCATCAATACCAAATGAAGATGTGTTGATGATATATTTATATTATTTTGCTGATATGATATTGATGGCTCGACCGGAGGCTAGGCCAACTGATTATGGCTAGATGAAATTGATGGATGATAGAGATATTTTTTTGGGTTGTCAATGAGGATTATCATCTTGGAATATTATATATGTTGAATGCAAGTGAATATTAGAGGGGAAATAGGAAAAGTTCAGAAGAGAGCATGCGGAGAATCCAAGGCACGTAAAGGAAAATTACAATATGAATGGATATGTTTATGGTTTTCAAGCATAAGCATTCGAAGCAATTCGAGGGTTGTCAGATCAATATTCCGAAAAAAGAAGAGAAAGTCCACACATTCCATGAAAATTGAAGTGGAAACTGAAGGGAAACCCCTCAGATGTTCAGTTGGTCGTTTTGTTCCAACAGTTGGATGATGTGTGAGTATTATTGATAAAATTAACTTTATATAAATTATTTTACCAGTTATATATTGTAAATAGTATAATATTTTTAATTATAGTTGAAGGTTAACCAAATATTGACGCCGAGATCTATTGAGAAAAATCTACCCTCTTAGCAATCCGTCAAACATATTTTATGGATTACATTCACTTAAGTTCTAAAATTACACTTAGTTTAATTATAATTGTAATTGTTTACAGTATAAACAACGAATGGAAAATCATAGAGAACATTTCTCTCAATGATAGTTAATGATCAAACATTAGCCATGGACACCCAAGACGAGGAGATATTTGAAAGGCGTTCTGAGCAGAGCATACCTTGTATCACCCAAGATTTTCAGCCACAACACCAATCACAAGATGATCAAATACATTTGCATGACGAGCATAATACTCTTTATCTGTCCCCACACGATGATCAAAATATTCCTCATCACTTCCCAAAGCACAAAATTCCTCATCCCTCCCCATATTTTCAGAAGCACAATATACCTCATCCCTCCCTACATTTTCAGGAACACAATATTCCTCACCAATCCCCATATTTTCAGCACTCCACTCAGCAGTAGTACTTCAATCAGCCTCATCAAACATTACATGAGCAGTTTGATCATAGAGAGGTGTTACGCAGATTAGGACTAATTTTTATTTCTATCGAAGTGCAAAATAGAGAATTCTCTTAATTATGACATAAAGTTTTAGATGCACTACATGTTGAGATGACAAAAGCTGTGCAATTCAGAAAAATGATGTTACAGAAGATTGCATCCATGAAAGATGTCATCACATAGTTTGTGGGTTGTACATCTCGGCCATTTGTCGATGTATATATTGCATTTGCGAATTGTGTGAGTATTATATAATTTTGACATATTTGTAGAGTGTGTGGGGAAGAAGTTGTAATTATGATGTGAGACTATTAAAATATACGATAAGACTTACTGTATATCGCATAGTGCAACAACACATTGACTGTGTGGGTCGCACAGTGCGTCATGACTATGCATTGTGTGAAAGATACTATGTGACATGATTGTATATTATCGTACTGAACCATTTCCTATCGCATTGTTTCTATCTTACAGTGCAGAATCATGTCGCACACATGTCGTACGTTTTTATATTTTGTTATTTATGATATAATTGTGCGATATAACATGTGTTTTTTTTAAGGATCCTCAGATGGCATCATCCTTTTCTGGCTTCGATCATATGTAGCGCGGTTCACAAACTGTTGAAAATGTGGCCAACAAGCCTGAAGTCGTAAGCAAGTTTGGACATCCATTGACCATTAAAATATGCGATAAGACTTACTTTATGTCGCACAGTACGACAACAAATTGACTGTGTGGGTCGCACTGTGCGACATGATTGTGCATTGTGCAACAGATATCATGCGACATGATTGTATACTCTCGCACTGAACCATTTCCTATCACATTGTTTCTATCTTACAGTGCATAATCCTGTCACACATATGTCGTACATTTTCACAATTTTTATATTTATGATACAATTGTGCAATATAACATGTGTTTTTTTAAGGATCATCAGATGGCATCATCATTTTCTAGCTTCGATCATATGCAGCGCGGTCCACAAACTATTGAAAATATGGCCAACCAGCCTGAAGTCGTAAGTACGTTTGGACGACCATTGAACAAGTCTTCACTACTCTCAAGTCCATATATTGTTTTGCCAAAGAAGGCGAGATTAGTGCAACATATTTCAAATCCTTTGAAAAATGTCAACATGTCGGACGTATTTGCGGTTTTTGAGAGTTGGTATAAGGGGGAATTGGATATTATTGGCACCAAACACGATCAAGCATTTTATAATTCATTAACGGGCTTTGGAAGAGAAAGACTGCTCGGTGATGATGTGAATATTTTATAATTTATAACGAACTTTTTCCTTTTAATTAACGGGCTTTTTAATTAAATTTATATATTTACGATTACAACAAATCAATTTGTATTTGCAATTTATCATTGAGCAGCAGGATAAAAATATGGAAATAAATCAACAAGTTGTGATTATGGATACATGGTTTTATGTAAGTATCCTGAAATTTCTTTTTAGATTTGTGGTTGGCGATGATGATTGTTTATGTCAATTTTGATTGTAAACGTTTTCACATCAAGCTTGGAATAAATGTGGAGGTGACATTGACAAGGTTGCATTCAACATCAACTTCCTTTCATACTATCATACAAGTCCAATGTCATCAAGGTATTGTACGATGGTCGATTTTCTAATAACAATGTTATTTTAAAAATGCTACAAGTTCGAAATTTTATATTAATTTTTTTTTACAAATATTATATACATATTTATGTCGGTCAATATCATGGGTGAGCACTGGTATTGGTAGAAGTCAGTCTGGAAACAAGTCAAATCTGGATTTTCGATTCATGTATAAATGGGTATTCCGATATAGAAATTTATGCAGAAGTCCAATTATTGAAGAAGATTCTCTCATTTTGGTTAGTCCAAAATGGCTTCTACACTACCCAGCCTGAAATAGATAACACTAGAAGCTTAAACAAGATTCGGCTTGCTGATCCCACAACAAATGACCGGATGTAGTGATTGTGGTGTATTTATGGTAATTTTTATTTTATATAGAATGTATCATCAATTACACCAAGACACAAGGAATATTTTGGGAAAATAATGTTGTTAAAATTATTTAATAACCATATATTATAAAATCTGATTTTTCACACATGTAAAATTTACTCTATGTAGTGATTGTTCAATGCTTGTGATTATGTGTTTCGATTTCGTTTTGTGATTATACAAATACCATCTCATTGTAAAATTTACTTATAGAGTGTGTAGACACAGTACAGAGATGTGGGTGACGCTGTCCGGGCTCGTGGCCCGTTAGGAGTACAAAGTAGCCCGCGGGGGACTAAACTGGAGAATAAATGGAGTCGCCACCCAGTGTGAACTGGGAAATGATTTAAGGCCGCACTCACCCCTCACAAGGGAAGACCTCAAACCGTTGGGTTCGGAATGGTCCATTACTTATGCCAATTGTAATGAAAGGATTTATGCAATAATATAACCAAGTCTTATGCAACACGTGCAAGATAATTTAATCAACACACAAGTTTGCACACCCATAAACGTAAATAAAAATGAAGGCAAATACATAATTTCATAAACATATTAAACAAAGAAGTGCGAAAATATAGATAAATAATAACAATAAAATCATTAATAATAAAGAGAGATAATTAAGTACGTAATGCAAAAGAAATAACTAAAGAGGCAAGCATGCACAAAATATGATAAAAAATGGGTCTGTCCATTGTATGCGCGTTCGTGTAGCGTTCTGAAACGCGATCAAACGGGACGTGATATTATGCATGGCAAGATAGAATACGGCGCGACAAAATACCGTGGTAAGGTTGCCCTCAAGCATTTCTCGTAAATAGGGGACCTTTAATCCGACGTAATTAGCCTATGCGCACTAAATAACAATGCATAAGAAAATAAAGAAACAGTAAGAAATAAATAACAAAATAAGAAAAGAGATACGACCAAGGCCGACATCTATATAGGACCTCGTATGCCCGGTTGAACGTATTTCACATCCAACCAAGTGTACTTCGTCCGGCGCGGTAAAATATCATGGTAAAGGCTGCCCTTAAGCATTTCCTTCAAATGGAGGAACTTTAATCCAACGTAGTTAGCCCATGCGCACTAGATAACAATGCATAAATAAATAAATAAATAACACGCAGAAAGTAAATAACAAAATAATAAAAGAGATGCGACCAAGAGACCTGGCCGACATCTATATGGGACCTCATATGCCCGATTGAACGTATTTCACGTCCAACCAAGCATACCTCGTCCGGCGCGGCAAAATATCATGGTAAGGATGCCCTTAGGCATTTCCCTCAAATGGGGGACCTTTAATCCAACGTGATTCACCCATGCGCACTAAATAACGATGCATGAATAAATAAATGAAATCACATACAGAAAGTAAATAACGGAATAATAAACACAAACAATGAATGAACACAAAAATTAAATAACAAAAATGAAACACTTGCATGAATGTTTCTCAAGCGGTACATGGAGTTATATCCCAAGTAAAGACCGTACTACCGTCCATTCGGATTTGGCTACTGAATTTATGTCTGGGTTTCCATCTGATATACCGCAAGAGATAGCACGCGATCATTATCCCAATATAAATAAAATAGATGTGAAACATAATTATGCATGCGAGTGAACAATAATAAATAACTGAAAAGATAAATAAATAATAGTAAAGGGTGCCCTCAGGTCTTACCTTTTAAATTGCTTCTCAGAAGTGCGTTACGCCATCGCCGGAAGAGTTAATGCTCCGTAACTTTTCTGGTTCATTGGTTCAACATTTTCATTCAATGTTTCGATGTTTGGAGCCGCTGTTTTAGCTAATATTTTCACCGCTGTTTTCCGCTATTTTAGCTGATGTTTTCTCTATTTTTGTTGCTGTTTTTAGGGGCTGTCTTGCAGTGGATTTTTAGTGCAATGTTTGGACTGGTTTGGACTGTTTTCTGGACTGGTTTCACGCTGATTTTTGGACTATTTTCATGGGTATTTTAGGGGCTGTGTGGGTTGCTGGTTTCACGTTTGGTTTCTGCATGTGTTAGTTTTTATTTCTGCATTTTGTGTATGTTCATGGCAGTGTGTATTTGTGGCGCGTGTGTGTGTTTGTCTAGTGGAGGGGCTGGCTTGGATTCACGTGTGTGTGTGTTTTGTTTGTTTGCGTTTTTGGCTTGGTGGATGGCAGTTTGTTGCCATGTGTGAGTGGCTTTGTGTGTGTATGTGTCAAGTGTGTGTGTAATAAGTGTGTTACCGATTGGTTTGTTTTTGTTTATTATTCTGAGTGTGTCGGTGAAGGGTGTTGATATAAGTGTGTATGGCCATGAATTGTGTCTAGGGTTTGAGAGATTAATTTTGGTTTGTTTATGGGCTGGTCTTACCATGAGTCTCAAAGAGGGGAGCCGAGAACTACTTAGGGTTTTTGTTCTACGCTGGTTAATGGAGAGAATGAGAGAGATGGGGGCTGTCTAGGGTTCTTATTCTACGTTGGTTGATGGAGAGAAGGAAATGGAGAGAAGGCTAGGTTTTAGTGGATGCCGTGAGTTCAAGGGGGGAAAGATGAGGGGATTCCGTTGTTGCTTATTGTCGAAAGGTTGAGAGGAAGAGAGAGGAGAGTTTGTTGCTTTGAGAATAGTAGAGAGGGTGGCTGCCGTTTTTGAATGAGAGAGTGAGGGACATGTGTGGCTGCCCATAAGAGAGTTTTAGGGTTTGGTTAGGTTATGTTTTTATAGTTGTGTGCTAAGGTTAGGGTTGTGCTTAGGGTTTTGTCTTGTAAGGAAATAAATCATGTAAAAAAGTGATGTATTTTATTAATTTATTTAGGGAAAGAATATTGTGTATTTTTTGTGGGGATTAGATTCAAGATATTTTTAATTTGGAAGGGGATTTGGGAGGGATTTTGGCATATGTTAAATGTGATTTGAATATTTTGGATTGGGCTTGGGTTTTGTGATGTGGGCTTGGGCATGTGGCCTTTTGTGGGTTGCATGGGTTTTGGGCCGAGGCTAACGTTTGAAACAGAGATCAATTGAGCGAACCCGAGGCTAAAAAAATGAATTAAATTTGATAATGTATTAATTTTTGTATTTTCCGTTCCGACGTCTGTTTCCCGCGACTTCCGCGACTTATCGGGTAGTGCCTCCATACGGGGCTCATCATTGGGCTTTATGAAAAAATACAGTGTCTACAGTCGCCCCCACTTTGATGGGACTTGTGTACTGTGCGACAGTGATAATCCTATCAAAGTCATGCATGCATTTTTACTTACTTGGCTCGCCAGTTGTCGCCGAACTTACTTGTTGCTTCGAACTAAGTTGATCTGGTGGTGAGGTTCCTTGACCCCTCGTTCATTCCCGAACCGTTACTTTGTGAGAGGTGGTCCATTCTCGAACCATTACTGTATGAGAAGTGGTTCATTCCCGAACCGTTACTGATGTGAGATGCTTCGATCTTCGGGATTCATTCCCAAACTGAGTTGATAACGTGGGCCTCGACCCTAGGATTCATTCATAAAACTGTTGATAATGTGGGCCTCGACCTTGGGATTCATTCCCAAAACTGCTGATAATGTGGGCCTCGACCCTAGGATTCATTCCCGAAACTGCTGATAATGTGGGCCTCGACCCTGGGATTCATTCCCGATGCTGCTGATAATGTGGGCCTCAACCATGTGATTCATTCCCAATATTGTTGATGTTGTGGGCCTCGACCCTGGGATTCATTCCCAAACTCGACCCTAGGATTCATTCCCGAAACTGCTGATAATGTGGGCCTCGACCCTGGGATTCATTCCCGATGCTGCTGCTGATAATGTGGGCCTCAACCATGGGATTCATTCCCAATATTGTTGATGATGTGGGCCTCGACCCTGGGATTCATTCCCAAAACTGCTAATAGTGTGGGCCTCGAACCTGGGATTTATTCTCGATGATGCTGGTAATGTGGGCCTCGACCTTGGGATTCATTCCCAAAACTGTTGATAGTGTGGGCCTTAACCCTGGGATTCATTCCCGAAGACTGCTGATAATGTGGGCCCCGACCTTGGGATTCATTCCCGAAACTGCTGATAGTGTAGGCCTCGGCCCTGGGATTTATTCCCGAAGACTGCTGATAATGTGGGCCTCGACCCTGGGATTCATTCCCGAAACTGATTGTCTTTTTCGCGTTTTCCTTTTCTTCAAAACCTGCGAACAAAAAAAAACAAAATTGCATGTATGTGACTTGTATGCATGTATGCATGAGTGTATTTCCTATTCCGATGGGTTAGGTCTTCTTTGTGCTCTTTGGCGCCCCTTGCCTACAAAAGTCTTTGATCGCCCCATGGGCCTGCTTATAGTTTCCTTCTGTCAATTCTACTCTGGTGATTGCTCAGTTTTCTTTGGTCCCATGACTCAAGATTCTGTTATGTCCCTTATTCGCGAGGTGGTAGACTGGTCGCCCCCAGACTTGGTTTAGCTTTCTGCTCTTCGCTGCTTGCACTAGGTCAAGTTGGACTACGTGATGTGTCACTCCGTATCAACATACTATATTACTGGCTACAAAATAGTCCCAATAATTATACATATTATTGTCCTCAAAGAATACCCAGTAATGAAACCAGAGAACCTTCAAAGCACTCGATGCAACTCAAATCCAAGTCTTTGAATAAATCATCTAAGCCAGACTCACAGTGTGTGTGCAAAGGTTCTTTTACAGCTTAATCCCTAGGTAAGCCAACTCAATGATTTCGTTTCAAAAATTAGGATCGATGGGTCAAACCAACCTAGATATCTCAATTATGCTCTGCAATTGCTTTTCTGTGCTCAATATTGTATGATTTTTCTTTTTCTTTTCTTTTGTCTCTCATTTTTTTTTCTTTTTTTCAACACACCTGCCCTTTAAGGTAGCATTTCTCCTCATGGTGGTCCTAATACTCGCCCATGGGTAGCTTCACGCTTATCGGTTATAGGTGGTTAATAATTTTTTTAGGGACTTTTCTTTTGTTTTCAACCATACCACACATCATAACACAAGAAAATCAGGATAGACATCTAAGCAAACGGTCATTCACCGACCTACAATTTTTCAACTAGTAACATTGTCGACTACTCAAGTTTTCACTGCTAAAAACCTATAATTAAGTGCTTACGAGTCTAACATAGATCAACTACTCAAAGCATCAGATAAAAGCACATTAAGAGTTTATCGTTTTTAAGCTTTCACCCTAAAGCAAACCATTTTATCATTGGACTTATGTCTAACTATTAAGGACTAAAAAAAAATTAAAAAAAATTCTCTTTTTTTTTTTTTTTTTTCTTTTTTTTTTTTTTGCTGAAGGCCCCCATATGGTCTTTCTATTCTTGCAGTAAATTTTTATGTTTCCCGGCTTCCTCTTCCCCGATATCTATATTTGCTAAACTCTTCTTGACAAGTCTTTCTTTCCTAACCCAACGGATATCTATGATGGCTTTTAAGACACATGGGTTAGCATGATGCGTGTATGCGTGAGATGCATGAGATGTATGAGATGCATATGGTTATCAAAACATCATATATCCTTCTGACCTTATTCCTCCTACACTCGTGGTAAGTCTATTTCTGTTCTAGGTATGGCTTATTTTATGTACCAATATGGGGTACACAAAATCGTTCTCTCCTACGCTACGAGGGTGAACCTTGGCTACCTCAGTCTTTTTCCATCGGTAATAGACAAAGACCGCCCATTTACAATATTGACTAAGCCTATTATGGGGATCGTGCCATTGTCTAGAAATGACGAATTGGGCCCCTTGGTCATCATGGTTGTGGGGATGAACTTGGAAGCATCCAAAAGTATGCAAATATGTCGTAACAAGGCGTATCCTTTCTAGATGAAAGCCAGTGCGGATATCAGACTCATGCTTCTGGCATATTTGGATCATGTTTGGATTTTCTAAGCCCATCAAGATTTTCATACAAGTTGGCCCATTATCATTTCAAAGCATTCAATCATATTATCGCGAGGTGCAAACTTGTCCCGGTTGAAAAAGGCCCAACAGGTTTACACTTTTGCAATAAGGTCATTAAACAACTTCAAATGATAGGGGTCCCAAACACAAAGTGTCCCATCGGTATTTTGAAAAATTTTGGCCCAATCGTCATAAGACATAAACTCGTCCCAATTTAAATGGCCCAACAAGTTCGTATCTCATGACGAGAGGTCCAAATGGATACAAATGATAATGGTCCCAAACACAAGCATATTGAGGTAGTTTCTATAAGACATACAACTATGGTTCATATGTGGGCTCACAAGGGTATGGATAAAGGCCCCCGCCGGCGAAGGGTTGCCCACAACTAGGTCTCCTTACTCAAGGGTTCAAGCGACCAAGTGAGCGCACATTTTTTATACCCTAAGGTACGTGCCAACGAGTGATGATGCCATATAACGATCCGCCACTTTGAGTGAAAGCGACTTCACGATATATGACGCCATCGGGATAAAAAGGGTATGCAAAATATATGAGACTAGGGAAACTAAAGCAAAATCCACAGACATTACAAGGCATTATTTCGGGGCCGATTCTCTATCCCCAGTGGAGTCGCCAGACTGTGGACACATGCACGGTACAGAGATGAGGTGACGTTGTCCGGGCTCGCGGCCCGTTGGGAGTACGGAGTAGCCCGCGGGGGACTAAACCGGAGAATAAATGGAGTCGCCACCCAGTGTAAATTGGGAAATGATTTAAGGCCGCACTCACCCCTCGCAAGAGAAGACCTCAAACCGTTGGGTTCGGAATGGTCCCTTATTTATGCCAATTGTAATGAAAGGATTTATGTAATAATATAACCAAGTCTTATGCAACACATGCAAGATAATTTAATCAACACACAAGTTTATACACCCATAAATGTAAATAAAAATGAAGGCAAATGCATAATTCCATAAACATATTGAACAAAGAAGTGCGAAAATGTAGATAAATAATAACAATAAAAACATTAATAATAAAGAGAGATAATTAAGTACGTAATGCAAAAGAAATAACTAAAGAGGCAAGCATGCACAAAATATGATAAAAATGGGTCTGTCCATTGTATGCGCGTTCGTGTAGCGTTCGGAAATGCGATCAAATGGGATTTGATATTATGCATGGCAAGACAGATTGCGGCGCGATAAAATTCCATGGTAAGGCTGCCCACAGGCATTTCCCGTAAATGGGGGACCTTTAATCCGACGTAATTAGCCCATGCTCACTAAATAACAATGCATAAGTAAATAAAGAAACAGTAAGAAACAATTAAACAAAATAAGAAAAGAGATGCGACCAAAACCGACATCTATATAGGACCTCGCATGCTCGGTTAAACGTATTTCACATCCAACCAAATGTACTTCGTCCAGTGCGGCAAAATATCGTGGTAAAGGCTGCCCTTAAGCATTTCCCTCAAATGGAGGACCTTTAATCCAACTTAGTTAGCCCATGTGCACTAGATAACAATGCATAAATAAATAAAGCAATAACACGCAGAAAGTAAATAACATAATAATAAAAGAGATGCGACCAAGAGACCTAGCCGACATCTATATGGGACCTCGTATGCCCGATTGAACGTATTTCACGTCCAACCAAGCATACCTCGTCCGGCGCGGCAAAATATCATGGTAAGGATGCCCTTAGGCATTTCCCTCAAATGGGGGACCTTAATCCAACGTGATTCGCCCATGCGCACTAAATAACGATGCATGAATAAATAAATGAAATCACATATAGAAAGTAAATAACGGAATAATAAACACAAACAATGAATGAACACAAAAATTAAATAACAAAAATGAAACACGTGCATGAATGTTTCTCAAGCGGTACGTGGAGTTGTATCCCAAGTAAAGACCGTACTACCGTCCATTCAGATTCGGCTATTGAATTTATGTCTGGGTTTCCATCCGATATACCGCATGAGATAGCACGCGATTATTATCTCAATATTAATAAAAATAGACGTGAAACGTAATTATGCATGCGAGTGAACAATAATAAATAACTGAAAAGATAAATAAATAATAGTAAAGGGTGCCCTTAGGTTTTACCTTTTAAATTATTTCTCAGAAATGCGTTACGCCGTCGCCGGAAGAGTTAATACTCTGTAACGTTTCTGGTTCATTGGTTCAACATTTTCATTCACTGTTTCACTATTTTGAGCCGCTGTTTTACCTACTATTTTTGCTGCTGTTTTCCGCTATTTTAGCTGTTGTTTTCTCTGTTTTTGTTGCTGTTTTCAGAGGCTATCTTGCGGTGGATTTTTAGTGCGATTTTTTGACTGGTTTGGACTGTTTTCTGGACTAGTTTCACGCTGATTTTTAGACTGTTTTCAGGGGTGTTTTAGGGGCTGTGTGGGCTGCTGGTTTCACGTTTGGTTTCTGCATGTGTTAGTTTATGTTTCGGCAGTTTGTGTATGTTCGTGGCAGTGTGTATTTGTGGCGCGTGTGTGTATTTGTCTAGTAGAGGGGCTGGTTTGGCTTCACGTGTGTGTGTGTGTTTTGTTTGTTTGCGTTTTTGGCTTGGTGGAGGGCAATTTGTTGCCGTGTGTGAGTAGTTTTGTGTGTGTATGTGTCAAGTGTGTGTGTAAGGAGTGTGTTGCCGGTTGTTTTTTTTTTTGTTTATTATTCTGAGTGTGTTGGTGAAGGGTGTTGATATAAGTGTGTCTGGCCGTGAATTGTGTCTAGGGTTTGAGAGATTACTTTTGGTTTGTTTATGGGCTGGTCTTACTGTGAGTCTCAGAGAGGGGAGCCGAGAACTGCTTAGGGTTTTTGTTCTACGCTGGTTAATGGAGAGAAGGAGAGAGAGTGGGGTTGTCTAGGGTTATTGTTCTACGTTGGTTGATTGGGAGAATGAAGTTGAGAGAAGGCTAGGTTTTAGTGGCTGCCGTGAGTTCAAGGGGAAAAAAGAGGAGGGGCTTCCGTTGTTGCTTACTGCCGAAAGGTTGAGAGGAAGAGAGATGGGAGTTTGTTGCTTTGAGAATAGTAGAGAGGGTGGCTGCCTTTTTGAATGAGAGAGTGGGGGACGTGTGTGGCTGCCCAGAAGAGAGTGTTAGGGTTTGATTAGGTTATGTTTTTATAGTTGTGTGTTAGGGTTAGGGTTGTGCTTAGGGTTTTGTCTTGTAAGGAAATAAATCATGTAAAAAATGGATGTATTTTATTAATTTATTTATGGAAAGAATATTGTGTATTTTTGGTGGGGATTAGATTCAAGATATTTTTAATTTGGAAGAGGATTTGGGAGGGATTTTGGCATGTGTTAAATGTGATTTGAATATTTTAGATTGGGCTTGGGTTTTGTGATGTGGGCTTGGGCGTGTGGCCCTTTGTGGGTTGCATGGGTGTTGGGCCGAGGCTAACGTTTGAAAGAGAGATCAATTGAGCGAACCCGAGGCTAAACAAATGAATTAAATTTGATAATGTATTAATTTTTGAATTTTCCCTTCCGACGTCCGTTTCCCGCGACTCCCGCAACTTATCGGGTAGTGCCTCCATACGAGGCTCATCATTGGGCTTTATGCAAAAATGCAGTGTCTACATAGTGCCTCTGTCATTTAGTGCTACAGAATATGTCGCATAAAGCGACAGATCACACACTGTGACGAGAGAGTATACATGTTTATATGTCGAAACACAATGTTGTAAAGCACATTCGAATATTTCTTACAAATAAATAATAGTATTGGTGCAATTCCTTCGATTATAATAAAACATATGTTTGTAAAGCACATTCGAATATATCTTACAAATAAACAATAGGATTGGTACAATTCCTTTGGTGATGACCTCGTTCATTGCAACGTGAACAATGTTTGATTCGCACTTCCTCATCTATAGTAGGTATACACTGTATTTTATGACGACCGAACACAATGGTGTATTTCAGTGGCATTATTTTTCTTCTGCGGTGGACATATTGAATTTTTTCTTGATATTACCTTGGACATTGTAAAAACAAATGTTATGTATTACAGTAGGAAATACCTTGTAAAAAACCTTTTGAATGGACTTGCATCGATCAGAAATGAATACCAACTCTGATACTTCCCCAATAACTTCGTGCAATTTCCTCATGAACCATTCCCACGATGTATTATTTTCAGACTCCACAACCCCAAAAGCAATAGGAAAAATCTAATTATTTCCATCTAAACATATTACAAATAACATCATTCCTTTATATTTTTCCTTCAGATGAGACATGTCCACAATAATTATCGGCCTTATACTCTGCAAGAACCTCATGACACAAGATCCAATAGCTAAAAAGTAATACATATATCCATTTTCTGCATCTTCCACAATGTGATAAACAGAACTTGGGTTTTTGCTTCTCAAAACACAGTAATATTATGGTAATAATGAATACGAATCTTCCGGGCTTTCTCGTATCAAATTTAGGGAAACTTCCCTCACTGATATGCTTGTATATATGTCACATATACATTATGCTCAACCTGTAAGTCTTTTAATTATAGCTCTCGGAGGGTGTGACCACTTCCTATCAGTATATTTTTCCTTAATCATTTAACTAACAACATTACTTCTCTTTGTTTGCCGATGATTATGATTGTTAACATCATTTTTACATATGTGTAATTCCGAAGTATCACATCTATTTACCACCCAAATTGTATTGTTGTTGTTGTCGTCTGACTATGTCGTTCGGAATCGTCATTTATAATAATTTACTGCACAATGGGCTTTGAACCGTGTTGTTGAAAACCTAGTCACCTCAAATACAAAATTTTACGTAATAGTCATTATGCATAATTCCCTCTACATCACATTTTTCTCACTGAAAAACTTGCCTTGAAAAATTCCAATTGCATTATCACAATCAAAGAATTCCATAAAAGACGTATCCGATGATAAAATCGGAGGCATGCACATAAACTGATCGTATGTAGTTGAGATGTTACTGCATGATGACTTTCAGTGATAACACGAAAACCTTCAGTTTCTACAAATTTATCTTATTGTCCCATATGATAACCAATCCCATTAACTGGAGATTCATAAAATCGTGTTTCAAAAGTTGAACTTGCAATATTTATACGGTCATTGAATGGATATGAGCATTCATTGAATGAAGACACGTGTTCTTGATATGTTGGTTCGTAGGTGAAAGGCTGGCTTATCGACGTCAGATGACGTTCAGTCAATAATTTAGAAGTCGTCGTCATAAATATACCCATATATCCATTAGCTGTCATCGGACCAGAGTTCAAATATATAAGAATCCTAAGCGTTTCATCATCCACTATTTCAAAAAGTTCGGAAAGTCCATGACTATTCAAATTCATCGGAAAATTTATCTTCACTGATATGTCAAAGTCATCTGGATATTTCTGAATAGACTGATAAACTCGTTCACGAAAATCTTTAAATATAGCATCTTTTCAAAGAAAAAATAAATTTTTTTCCATTTACATATTCTTTTGAGATTATCAGTTATTCTCTCCCATGAACCATCAAACACCATCTTAATCACAACCATCACATTATCCATTATACTTGAAATCATGACTAGTGCGAAATCACATGCGTATAACACAAGCGCACGTATCGTTCAAGTAGTATAAAAAGTATCGATCCCACGATGACTTAAAACCTAAGCTATTAATTTTTATGAGGCCAAATTATTACTAGTATCTAACAGATTGATTGATTGACTGGGTGAAGACTTTAAACTTAAAAACAAGTAAATAAAATTGCGCGAAAGTAGGTTGAGGAAAATTCAAATTTATAAAACTATCCATGGTTGTGATATCTTCCAATATCTTTTTTAAGATGAAGTGGTTATTTCATATTTGTGTAATATTTCGGTTTACTAACCTGGAACACGAAATTATGCAAAAGCCTCTGTCGATGGTCAGATGCAAATACCCAGTATAACCCAATTGAACAATATGTCTATGTCAACCAAATTACCTGGATTTATTAAGATTAAGTTCCAATTATGGCTACCCCCGCCCAATAAGTATATGTCTATCCTGTAAGGAAATCTATTAAAGGGTTATCTATCCTCAAGGAAGATCGTGGGCTATTAAGTCTAAGGGTAAAACCTAAAATTCCTTTGTCAAGCTTATTTTAAGTTTACCAGATCAATCTTATTAATGGCCAATTAACAAGAAGCATTAAGCTTAAGACTTAATAAATAAACCTTTATATTTCCCAAACTATAAAATAACCCCTTATAAACCAGTGATATTGGAATTCATCACAACCCCGGATAACTAACTTAGTTACGACACATAACTAGGGCTAGTAACAACTTAAAAATAAAAGACATAAAGTAAAATATTGAAAAGTAAAATGCTGGAAAGTAAATAAAGAAAAATACAATAAAAGAAAATGGTAGGGTTAAAGGATCCACTTTTATCACTACTATTTTATATATCTCCCTTAATATAATATATTAACTTGTGTGATATTACCAACCAGCCATATAGGCGGTAACCTGATTAAGTCAAATTAAGTTCAACCGACCATAAAGGCGGTATCATTATTTGTCCATAAACCAGCCATATAGGCGGTAATTACCACCGACCAACCAGACGGTATCCATGCTTAGTCAGGTTAAAAGCAGTTTATAATTGATTACCAACCGACCAATATAGCGGTATCCGTGTTAAGTCAAGTTTTAAATAGTGAATATATTATAATTAAGGGAGATTAATCTAAAGAGCAGTAATAAAAGTTTTACCTTTCACCCTAGCAGAGGGAAGTTACCTCTTCATAGCTGAATAGTAAAAACTGAAAAAGTAAAGAAAGTAAATTACTATTACATAAAGTAATTAAAATTAATTACAAAACTTAAATTTATTCAGAGAATTACAGAGAGGAATGTACATCTGAAACTGAAATTTCGAGCTGAATTTATAAGCGTCGATAGGCCCTGCGCGTCTCGACGCGAACTCCTTACGCGCTCGATTTACGACGTGGCTTGCGGAGAGTTCGACACGTGGCAGGTGGATAAGGTGATAAGGTGACACGTGGCAGAGGCGGCTGAGAGCTTAATGATTGTGCTTTTTCTTTCGACACGTGGCGATGTGGATTGTCGGCACCATAAGATTGCAACACGTGGCATTAAATGATTGGTTGATGATGACGTGGCACATTGACTTGGCATGTTATTGATGTGGACGTCTACGTGGCTGACACGTGGATGACACGTTGGCGATGGCGATTGTCGGCACCATAGGATGATGACACGTGTCACGGTGCACGTTAGCAGATCTCCTCTGATGTTGACACGTGGCAGACGCACGTTAGTATCCGGTGCATGTTAGCAGACTTCTCAGATTTTGACACGTGGCACGGTGCATTCTAGCATGAAGCGGCGCACGTTAGGCGTCGCGACGCGCCAAATTACATTTTTGCCCTTTGATGTCATTTTTCACTGTTTTTGCCCCAAATCACCTCCAGTATGTCCTGAAACTTTATTTATCTACAAAATAACACAAAACACATCAAAATATTCACAAAACTCAAGAAACTATACAAAATATTTGGTCAAATGAGTGGGAAATAGTGATATATTTACCACTCATCACACCCCCAAACCTAACATTTTGCTAGTCCTCGATCAAAACACGAAATAAAATATCATAAAAATAAAATTAAGCTAAGCCACTTTCGTAGGGATCAAGGTTGCATTTAGCGTATGCAACAAGCCTTTAAACCCCTTGGTGTCCCTAGTGGACGAGTTGTAGTCTCGTGAGGGTTTACAGAAACGATACCCACAATATTTTATAAAAGTAAAAAGATAGTAAAACTAATGCACACAAAAGCAAAAAGACAAGAGAAACGAGAATAAATAAGTTAATGTCTAATCAGGTGAAACTTCTACTCCAAGTGACTAGTTGTTTTGTTTCTTTTTAAATTACTGAATAAGTAAATTCTCCGATTATTTTTACCATTCTCCATATTCACAGTCAACAAAATATTAATCAACTCATTTTTGCCCACAACAGTTACAAGTGCAGTTGAGAAGAAAGTCATATTTTTGTCCTAAAATTTTATCAGAATTCAAACCTTTTGTAGCAATGGAATAATTTTTCAAATTTTTCTGATTTTTTTTCTTTTTTTTTATTTATATACAATATCTTATATCTATGTAGCAAGCTTTGGGTCAGTGACTCCCAAACCAGTTGGCTTTAGGGCACTAGGTGTTAAGACACCCCTACGGACTTAATTACTCAGACTTCCGATATATATATATTTTTGCAACATCCTTGATCCATGTAGCAAGCTTTGGGCCAGTGGCTCCCAAACCAGTTGGTTTTAGGGCACTAGGTGTTAAAACACTCTTACAGACTTAATAACTCGGATCACAGACGTTTTTTTTTTATCCCATCGCTTTTTGAGATGCTTCCTCCAATTAAACTAGAGCACTGAATATTACAAGCTTTTCAATTACAGCTCATGTCTGTATGTTACCATGCACGTTGATAATACTTGTCAACTGAGCATATGGAGAATACACAAATTAAATAATTCAAAAGGAAATAAACAAAAATTTACTTGTTTCGAAATAGGTTGAGATACGTCTCAGGAGTAGAAACTCCTTACACAGCTATCTAACACCAATTTCACCAATTAATCAAATTAAAAAACACAAAAACACAAAAAAAAATTTTGATTTTTTGTAAAATTTTTCAATTTTTTTTTATTTTTCGAAAAATTTTGGACT
>SKCR01050264.1:0-39127 GCA_019454045.1 Zanthoxylum bungeanum | reverse complement strand
GAGCAACCCTGAGGAAACGAAGGAACTTCAGAGGCAAGTACGGGAGTTGATGGAGAAAGGGTATGTCAGAGAAAGTATAAGTCCATATGCGATACCAGCTCTTCTAGTTCCTAAGAAAGATGAGACGTGGCGTATGTGTGTTGATTGTCGAACGATCAACAATATTACGGTAAAGTATCATCACCATATTCCTAGATTAGATGACATGTTGGATGAATTGCATAGTTCCAAAATTTTTAGTAAGATTGATTAAAGAGTGGATACCATCAAATTCGCATGAGAGATGAAGATGAGTGGAAAACTGCATTTAAAACCAAATATGGCTTGTATAAATAGTTAGTTATGCCATTTGGTCTTTCAAACGCACCTAGCACATTTATGAGATTGATGAATCATGTTATGCGTGTATTTTTAGGTAAATATGTTGTGGTTTATTTTGATGACATCTTAGTTTACAGTAAAATATTAGATGAACATGTTACCCATTTGAAGCATGTTCTTGATGTGTTAAGGCAAGAAAAATTATATGCTAACTTTGATAAGTGCACTTTTTGTATGGATGGAATTGTTTTCCTTGGATTTCTAGTGAGTGCAAATGGAATTGAGGTAGATTTGGAAAATGTGAAGGCAATTCAGGATTGGTCTACACCAACAACAGTGACAGAAGTCAGAAGCTTCCATGGATTAGCAAACTTCTACCATAGATTTGTTAAAGACTTCAGTATTATTGCAGCACCACTGACTGAAGTAGTGAAGAAGACTATTGGCTTCAAATGGGGTGAAGAGCAGAAGCGTGCATTCCAAGATCTAAAAATAAAGTTGTGTAGCGCACTAGTCTTGGCACTACCCAACTTTGAGAAGACTTTTGAGATTTAGTGTGACACATCTGGATTAGGCATTGTAGTGGTTCTTATGCAAGAAAAACGAACAATAGCCTACTTTAGTGAGAAGCTTAATGGAGCCATTTTGAGATACCCCGTATACAACAATGAGTTATATGCACTAATGAGAGCCACTGAGACTTGGCAGCATTATCTATGGCCTCGATAGTTTGTGATCCATACATATCACAAGTTATTGAAGCATTTGAAGGGTCAAGGTAAGCTGAACAAAAGGCACGCACGTTGGTTAAAGTTTGTTGAGACATTTCCATATGTCATCCGCTACAAACAAGTTAAAGAAAAAATTATCGCTGATGCACTATCACGAAGGTGTGCCTTACTTCATTGAGTGAAAGAATGCTCGAGTTTGAATTTATTAGAGAACTTTATGCAAATGATACTGACTTTAGTACTATCTATGCTACCTGTGAAAAGTCTACATTTAGTAAATTCTACCAACATGATGGGTTTCAGTTTAGAGAGAATAGATTATGCATTCATGTTTATAGTATGCGTGATTTTTTAGTTAGGGAAGCACATTGGGGAGGTTTAATGGGGCAATTTGGCATTACCAAGACCTTAGGGGTATTGAGTGAACATTTCTATTGGCCAAAAATACGGAGAGATATTGAACTTTTGTGTGATAAATGCTTAACTTGTAAAAAGGCTAAATCTAAGGTTATGCCTCATTGGTTGTACACACCATTGCATGTACCTAGTGAGCCATGGGTAGATGTATCAATGGACTTTATATTGGGTTTACCTAGGACTAGGAAATGTTGAGATTTCATCTTCGTAGTGGTTGATAGGTTCAGTAAGATGGCACACGTTATAGCATGTCATAAGATTGATGATGCCACTAACATTGCTGACTTGTTTTTTAGAGAAGTAGTACGACTTCATGGGATTCCACAGAGTATAGTTTCAGATTGTGATGTTAAATTCCTTAGTCACTTTTGAAAAGTTTTATGGGGTAAATTAGGAACTAAACGTTTGTATTATACTACTTGTCACCCCCAAACTGATGGCCAGACCGAGGTGGTTACTAGGACTTTGACTCAGTTATTGCGTACTATTATCCATAAGAACTTAAGAACTTGGGAGGATTGTTTGCCTTTTGTTGAATTTGCATATAACTGTAGTATTCATTCCTCTACATCTTATTCACCATTTTAAATTATTTATGGTTTTCAGCCACTAACTCCACTAGATTTGTTACCATTACCTGTTGATAAGCATGTAGGGTTAGATGGAAAAAGAAAAGCCAATTTGGTGAAAAGCATACATGAGAAAGCTAGAGGGTACATACAACGAAATAATGAGCAATATGTTTCTCATGCCGATAAGGGAATAAAGTGTGTGGAATTTCAGCCTGGATATTGGGTTTGGGTACACATTCGCAAGGAGAGATTTCCTGAACAACGTAAATCTAAGCTACAACCAAGAAATGATGGTCCATTTCAAGTCTCGGAACAGATTAATGACAATACATACAAGCTGGATTTACAAGGTAAGTGTAATGTATCTTCTACATTTAATATTTCTGACTTAACTCTTTTTTATGCAGGTACAGATTCGAGGTTGAATCATTTTCAAGAGAGGGGAATGACATAATCCAGGCAACACATGAAGCATCAAAGGACATGGCCAGTAATATAATGGAGCTATTTCAAGTACCAGAAGGGCCAATCACGAGACAGAAGGCTAAAAGATTCAGAGAAGCACTGGCAGGATTAGTTCAAAGTTTTATGGCCGACTACAACAAACAAATCAGAGGCATGGTAGAGATGCATGTGGGCTTCAATGGCGAGGGCCCTAAGCTACTTCACTTGATTCAAATCAGTTCTGAATGAAGTTTCACAAAACTATGCATTTATGTTATGATGGTTTTTGGGCTTTTTGTATTTTCGCCCCTTAGGGACATTTTGTCCATTCACGCTTTTAGGGTTTCTCTTTATAACCTATTTAAACTTGCTTTTCTTATTGGTTAAGGATTATTCACGATTTTTGAGAGAAAATATTGAAACTTTTATGCTTTTGGCTATGGACGAATTCTTGTGAGGGAGGGATTCCCCTTTTCAAGTTTAAATCGACTTATCTAAGTTTAGCAAGCTTAGTGGCGTCTCCATTGCTAGCAAAACACATTGATTTCATGTTTCCAGTTATCATTGGAAATGTTTCATGGTGTTTTAAGGCTGATCTTGGATGAATTTTATTCTTACAAAACTCATTGATTAAGGTTCTTGGGACTTAAAGAAAAATATTTGGGGTTTGCTTGGTCTCGCATCTATATATCCTTAATAAATGAAATCAAAATGAAGGGCTCATACATATAAGCGTAAAATATTTTAATTATAAGTATTTAAATTTATCAATGTAAATAGATTATATGCCACTTAATTTTACAATAAGAGAGCTATGTTAGATTTAAGAGATTTTTTTTTTTTGGTGAATAACTAGCCTTATAATTTGTGATTACACATTCGAAATAATTTTGGTAATATTTAAGGGCGAGCCACGACGTGGAGGTATGAAGATCAAGGTATCAAGGATTTAAATTTTTAAAATAGTATTTCTGCTTGTAGGGATAAAATATTATTTTTATATATCTTTTCGATATCTTGTAATAACATGAGTCTTTGTAAAATTATATAGTTTAATTGATGTCGGGAACTTCATAAAAGATGGTGGTTTCTTCTTATGTTGATGCTCAATCTTGATCAGGTCTAGAATCTCAAGTATGTACTACCTCATAATAGGTATTATAACTGCAAGCTTCAGTACTCATTCTTACGAAAATCCACATTGGGTTCATAACCCTGATCTAGCACCTCTACTTCTGATTCATAACTTGGTCATCTCTTCCATTAGGTCTTCTCTGACTGAAGAGATTGACCCGAGAAAACTGTGGTCAGTCCATCTACTTGCTTCTCTGCCTTAAGAAGCTCATCTCGTGCCACCTCGGGTTGATGCATACTCTCGAAATGCTACAATCCCAAAAGGGAATGATCTGAAAAGACTTGCAAAATAAAACTTACGCCACGAGGGAAAGCTTTACTCTTCTGGCTATTACTAAAATAGTAAGGCCTCAGGGGAGAAATTCTGACCCCGGGCCATCTAAGTCATTAGGCCGCAAGGAATAAACTCTCATTGCCCGAACACACAGTAATAGGGCTTCGGCGGGACGTAATCCAGCCCCGAGCCATCTTATAGAGAGAGAGACCTTGGGGAAAGATTTCGACTCCAAGCCTTCTAAGTCACTTGGCCGAAAAGGGATGAACCCGCATTGAACCAATACACAATAATATGACCTCGGAGGGACATAAACTAGCCCCGAGATATCTAACAGATAGAGACTTTGGGGGAAAGATTTTGACCCCAAGCCATCTAAGTCACTTGGCCGTACGAGAATAAACCATTTTTACGCTAACACACAACAAAAGAGCATCAGCGGGACATAACCCATCCCCCGAGCCATCTGACAGAGAGAGAGAGATTGGGGGAAAGATTTCGACCCCCATGCCATCAATGTCACTTGGTCGCAAGAGAATGAACACTCATTGTACCAACACACATCAATAGGGCCCCAGCGGAACGTAACCCAGACCCAAGCCATTTGACAGAGAGGGGCCTTGGGGGAAGATTCCGACCTCAAGCTAACTAAGTCACTTGGCCGCAAAGGAAAGAACTCTCTTGTGCCAACACACAACAATAAGGCATCGGCAGGACGTAACCTGGCCATGAGCCATTGGAACACTTGACCATTAGGGAATGATCAATCATTGCACCATTCTCATAATAATAAGGCTTCGATGGGACGAACCCAACTCCCCATCCATTTAACTTAGAAAGACCTTGATGAAAGATTTTCAACCTCGGGTCATCCTCACAAGCACTGGTAATAATGTCTCATACCATGCTACAAAAAAAAAAATGACTAGTATAACTGGATGATATTCACTCGCTCCGCACCGACCTAAAATTATCGAGGTAATCGATACAGCGTTCTGCCCCATGTTGCCCAAAATAACAAGTTTGAATCTCACAGTCCAAATGTCTCTGACTAACCGAGCTACGGGTCATGGGGAGGCTAAATCCATCTAGGAACTTCCCCCCATGCTAGGCAGGCCTCGAGTCTACAAACGTAACAAAGGCCTTTTAGCGTTCCCCGTGTTATGCTCCTACGGATCAGAAAAAAGGGAAGGCCAGCGCCATGAAGGCATTATCCCTCCCCATGCTAGGAAAATCCTGAGACTACAAATGCCACAGAGGCTCGTGAGCCTTGCCCGTGCTATTCACCTCACACTCTCTCTATTGGTGGCAAATGTCATGAGGGAAATATCCATCCCTATGTTATGCACACCTAAGGCTACAAACACGATGGAGGCATGTGGGCCTTGCCTATGCTATGCACCTCTAACTCTCTCTATGAGCGGCAAACACCATAGAGTAAATATCCATATTTATGATATGCAAACCCAAGGGTACCATAGTACCTCACAAGCTGTTTTCCATCCGTGTGTGCTATGATTACCTTAGAGCACCAAACTCCACCAGTCGCTGACCCTCCTGCCAATCGTGCTATGGATAAATGAGGCACCAAACACCACACAGGTCTTTAATGTCTTCAGTCTTCAAAGGTGGAAAATATCAGATATTGATGTTTCGACCCGAATTGTTTGATAATGACACTGGGGCTGGTGTTCCACGAGGGTGTACGCTTTTGGCACATCTTTTTACACCTTTTAACTGATGCCGATAGGTTCAAGTCATCGGGTATTGATGTTTCGACCCATGATACTTATTGATGGTATGCCACATGGGTACTTGTGTTCTACACATCTCGTTCCACCTCTTGTCTATGCTGATAATGAGTATTTCCAAGAAATACCAAACAAGTCTTTCTGTCTAAATAAATAAAAGACGTGTAAAAGTACGAGTAATTTATAAAGAACGGAAAAATTTTACTTGCACTTCAACGATTTACAGCCCATCTTACAACTCTTTTTCGGTCATTTCAAGAGAGGCTATATCGATAGAGCTTTAGCTACACCTCCACATTTCATGAATTCCTGAGCAGTGTGCCATCCAGCTACACTAAGTGATAGGCACTTGACCTGATAACTTCTGAGACTTCGTACGACCCCTCTCACTCTAAGTATTATATTCCCGCTGACGATCTATTCCCTCATTCGGCTAGAGCCTGCGAGCGTCTGCTCACCGATTCTTCTCTAATTCTCAATTTTTTTCCATCATAGCCTTCACAAAAGTTTAGGTTGCCTCTCGTTCTTTTCGGGCAATCTCCATTTCCACCCATAGGTTTTCCTCCATTTTTCCCATCCCTTCTATTGTTGGGTTCTCCAAAGCTCTATGGTTTCCGTCTCCTACCACCGTTTTAGTGTGTTTGCTGCTTCTTGTATTGGATTCCTACAGACGGTGCCAAATATTGAGGACTATTTTTCTTTCCAATGACAATATGGGAAATTAACCCCTCGAACAAACCTCTCTCAACAATAAATTTGTTTGGTTATTAGGGAACCAAATGCAAACTCAGCAAGCATACAGATAAATCACAAAGACAAAGATTTACGTGGTTTTGGAGAGAGTGACTTCAACCTTCGTCCACGAGAGAAATGTGGTGTGTTTTATTACTGGTCGGAGTCAAGACCGACCAGAGCTACAAGTGGGGTAATGAACTTACAAAGAGTTTATAATAACTCGGGTCTTACAATAACCTGTTACAATTCTCTTAATAGTTTAACAATCTACCAAAGTTTTCTCTCTATCACTAGATTTTTGGCTATTGGTTTCTCTGTAAGTGTTGAGATGCAAATTTTACTAACTTTTTACAAGAGTCATGAATACAATTCCAAAGAATTCCCCTTATATAGGCTTCTAAATCCACTATTCTATCGCCTATGACATTAACTCATGTCACTCTGTTATCATTGCGGTAACAACTCTCTCCAACTACCCACACTTCGGCCAATCAAATTAGCCATTTTCCCTATCATTGCACCGACCTTTGGCAGCTTTGCTCTGTCACATCCCTACCACTACACATCCTCATGGCGGCTGTCAGGGGCTACTTTCACGGTGAACCACTGCTTTCGCATAATCATCATTGACCTTCCAGAATGATATCTTCTCGGGCATACGTCACTTGACTCAAGCGCATATTGGCCTGTGATCCCATCTTTGCTCCTCGGGTCAGCATACCGAGGTGGTTGGCACTAGTCAAATCTCTCTTTGACCTCTTCAACCAGGTCGGGTTGCTAAATATGGACCATATTAGGTCTGTTTCCACAAATATTCAAATGAACCCAAATCCAACACTTCTTATCTAGGTCGGGTCGACATACCAACCCGCTTCATCATCAACACATTCAGTTCTTACATGAACCCTTCTGTATAATGGGGTCAGGTCATTCTATCAAATTTCGTCTGTCTCTCCGAACCCTTAAGCCCTATTATTCATTTTTGGCTATGTAGACTACCAAGTTTGCCCAACATTTGAATCTTTTTCAGGGTAAAAAATCACCATTAGGGTGTGTAATATATATTGCAGCTTGATCGATCGATTATGCTTAAACATAGAGATGACAACTAACCCGGACCCGACTCGGATCCGCATGGACCCGGACGATCCGGGTCTGAGATTTAAAAAAACGGACCCGAGTCTTTAAAATTCAGACCCGGGTGTATCTGGATCCGGATCCGGATCCGGTTTCGCACGGGTCCGGCCCGGATAGACCCGGGTCCGGAAAAAAAATACAAAAATACAAAAATAATGAAAAATACAAAATAATATGCATATATATATAAAAAAAATATAATAGAATATAATTAAAAAATATAAAAGAATTGAAATAAAATTAATTAAATTGACAAAATCCAAATATAAATATAAAATAATACAATTAAAAATAAAAAAATAAGTGAACCGGGTATCCAGATCCGGACCGGGTAAACCCGGGTCCGGAACTGGACCCGGGGTGAAGAAATTCCTTGCGGATTCGGACCCGGACCCCGACTGGATTCGGATTTTGCCATCCCTACTTAAACATAAAGATCAAGGATTCTGACAGTCCATGATTGGAAGGTTAAAAAACAGAAACGTGCATACATGTAGGATCACACTATTAATTATTTGTTACAACGTAGCTTTCAACTGAATACTGGATATGGAGTGCAGTCTCATCTCTCAATTGTCCATTTTTTTTTTTGAATAATTTTTCTTTATTTTGCAAAATATTCATAAATAGAGAGAGCATTTGCGGATGTCCATATAGTCCTTACTAGGGATGACAATTTTACCTGCAAACCCGCAAACGCGTAAAAACCCGCCCGCAATTGGTAGGATTTGGTAAATAATTAGTGGGTGCGGTGCGGGTTTGGTAATTTAAAGCAGAACCCGCTGCGAGTGCGGTGCGGTGCGGGTTTGGTATTTAAGAAAAAAATGCGGGTATCCGTTGCGGGTATCCGCATACCCGCAATATTATTTTTTATTAATTAATATTTTTAGGACAATATAAAAAAACCTTCATATAAAAACAACTAACAAAACATAAACCTAAAACACTAATCCACAGTTCCACACTCACACTTAGCTGCAGCCCGCAACCTGCCCAACTGAAGATTTTTTTCATAACTATTATTGTTTTTTTTAATCACACTTGTTAATAAAATTATAATACAAAAATTTGGATTAAGTTCACATGATCAGAAACGGGAGAGGAGCAAAATAAGCTAGTGTTTGCTGCAACTTCAGTAGGTTTCCTACTTCTTCATTACACTTACACCACTTGAGCCTTGTAAGCATCACTTTCATTACACTTGGCATAAAAAATATGACCAAATGTTGATGATTATTTTTTAGCTTATTGCCGATTGAGTTGGCTAACTTAGATCATTATAATTATGAAGGGAAGAACTCGTTTTAATTATGTTTATATGAAAAAATAAACATATGGTACTGAGTCTTTCATACATTTTGTTATCCATGTACTGTATATACATACATTGCATGTTGTATATGTCAAATGAAAAACAAATGTGAAAACTACAGCTAGCAATTAAAAATAAATTATTTAATTAAAAAAATTATATTATTAAGAACACAAAGTAATTCAATATTTTAAAAACCCTCAAAAAATTCGTTGGGTACTAATGCAGGTTTGGTAATTTATTTTTATATGCGGTGCGGGTTTGGTAATGGAAAACCCACACCATACCCTACCCACTGTCATCCTAGTCCTTACCACACTGGCGTTGGTATTCTCATGATCCAATATTATTTTTATATCTTGAGACCATCACCAGTATGGTATAATATTATTATAATGAAAAAAATTTAATTTAAAACTCTTAGCTATTTGTTATATTAAAAAAAAAAAAAACATAGGGCTATAAGTAGGCCTTTGGACCGCCCTATGCCATAGCTTATATATATATATATATATTTTTTTAGGGAAAAGTTTAAATCTCTTTTTATATTTTTTATTTTAATAAAAACAAGTAAAGAATCTGAAAGCCCTCATCGCTTCTATAGAGACTACATTTTACTTGACATATCATCATTGACTAAACTTTCGAATGAGATGAGAATAAGACCATAAGACAGTGAGAAAAACACAAAAACCGTGAGAAATATCAAAAAGCTAATAAAACAATGTTCAAAAATTATTAATTACACTATTTCTTTATTCATTTATGTTATCATAAGAAATCAAATTTAAAACTTACTTTATAAACTAAGAATATCTTGACAAATGCAGACAAGAGGCCACACCTTGATGAAAATGTACGTACTGTAATTCCAAATTTCCAATCACCATCTTAAAATCGATGCTTATACATACTTGTAGATAACAATTTCCCACGTTTTGAAGCTATCAACCGAATCTGTTGATGTATATAATATTGCAATTTAATTTATTTTGAAAATGACATAAAGTTTGAAGAGCAATCAATCAGCAGCCCCATTGAGAGTGCCATTTTTATTCCAAATCAGCTTCAAATTATTACACTGTTTGAAATTCCCTTTGATGCCGCAATTGCCAGCATTAATATTCCTATTGCATTTTTTTTAATTGTGGGCTACGTTAAGCTAGCTTTAGCTTTGACAATAAAGAGGTGCATGTCTAGTGTTTTTCATATCACTATATTCAACTTTACATTGTTATTTAACTCTGCTCTCCCCTGATAAACTCATATGAACAATTACTAATAAATTTTCAGATTAAGCAGGGTGTCTATCCCAACTCATTTCAATTTGACTCAGTCACAATTGGTTCTTATATTTTTAAAATGATTCGAAATATCTTCGTCGTAACTTTTGTTAGTGTTAAATTATAGAAAAAAAATAAGAATTTTTGTTCTGAAAACCTAATATTGAATTGTAATTAACAAAAGCAACAACATAGATGTTTGGGGTCAAATTATGAAAATGTATACGAGAACCAGTTGAAAAATAAAGTATAACTATGAGGACTAAAGAGTAATTTACCATTTATTAGAATTATTTTCAATGAACTCATCCCATTTACACAAACATGATATATAAAATTCAAACCTCGTTCATATGAACATACACATAATATAAATATGATCATAGTTTACATCATATGTTTTTTAAGTGGCCATGCTAATCTTTCTGGATCGTTCTAATTTTATCGGATGTCTCTCAGGAGAAGAGTTGAGTTACAATCAAACTTAATACATGTTGGAAATCACATAGAAGATCAAATACTCCAAACCCCAACCGTTGATCATGGTCATATAGGAAATAGTGAACGAATTGAGTCTTTCCCTTGAACTGCAAAATGATAGATCTTTCAGTTTCCAAAAGAACAAAAATGATTTTTCTTGACAACCTTATTTGATGATTCTTTCATCATTATGACTCATAAAAACCTTATCTCAATACCAAAATTTTCAAAAACGTATAAAGTAATAGATCTGCTGGACACTTTTTCTTTTTCAAAAAGGTATTTGTGGAATCGAACTACAAAAGTTGGCCAATAATTTTTTTATATATGGCCAAAGTTGCTGAATATCATCAATTCATCAAAAAAGCACTTTTTGGAGTAATGGAACGTCTGTCATTCATTACACAAAGTAGCTTTTCAGTTTTTAATGGAGGAGGAAGAAGAAGTTGTTACTTTTAAGTAGGGTTAGCAATCGGCCAAACCGGACTCAAGTTTGTTACTTATGATTTGGTTTTAATTATGTAATCGGAACGAAAAATAGTCACGAATTTTCCTTTCATATTTTTTAATCGAAATGAAAAATTATCTTGAATCCAATATCAAACAATACGAGATCCCAAATCTCAATTAGAATTTGTGATTTTTTAAAGTAATGAGTCAAGACATATCATGAATTCTCTTAAGATAAAAAATTATCTTCAAATTCTATCGGATTTTTTAATCGGGACAAAAAAATATCTCAAATCTCATATCAAATAATATGAGATCCTGAATCCCATCAGGATTGGGATTCTCTGTCCATGTTAAAGAGTAATAACAAATTTTTTAAAAAAAAAAAAAAAACTTAATTAAAGAAACATTACCATCAACACTCTCTACAAATCTTAGGAAAATCATTAAAAATGTTGATTTTTATATATAAATAATTAAATATATGGGATAAAAGAAACATTACTATCTCAATTAATTTTATATTAATTGAATGTAGGCCATAGAGAAATGATTTTGATAACACCAACACGAATCAAGAATAAGTTGCCAAATAAAACTAAACAATGCCACGTGGGTTCTCTTATGTGTTGAATTGGCGAGATTTGATTGGTGAAACAGTCACAATACAGTCACTTTGACAGGTTGTAACCCTTTGGATAAACAAAGTTGGCCCCAGATGAGAGAAATTTTGTATCTCATCATTAGAAGAAAATCAATGACACACCAGAAACAAGAACCAACATTATTGGCTTTTGGGGTTTAATATCTAACAAATTAATTCACAATCAAAATATAAGGGTTGATTAGTAAATACTAAACACGGTAAAGGAAAAAATGCCATTCAAATCACAAAATCGCAATCGAAATATGTCCCATGCATAAAAGAGCCCGTAACTTGTGGGAGTGTATGAAGTAAAAAGTACAATTTGAATGAAAGGATCATATTGATGATGATCAATTGATACATCTAGAGGCAAAGGGGTCTAATTAAATGAAGAAAAATTACTAATTAGCCATCCAAAAGAGGAACAAGAAGCCGTCACTCTTTGTATAAAATCATCACACGCACCTAACAAAAATTCCCTACTTGGGAAAAAAAACCCTAATCCTAGAACTCACAATCATTTGAGTTTGCTTTCATTTGTGTTTTTTGTTTTATAGGAACCAATCTATTAAAACATATAATCTTAGACGTCATCTACTCATGACGTGTAACTTTGTTTGCAGTATCATATATTTGCCCGCGCATTCCTCTCCCGTTAATTAAGGATTTGGATTTTTAGATAATTAATATTTAATTATTAAGCATAATTAACTCCACCAATTAGTATTTCGATCTTAAAAATCATCATGAATTTCCTATGGATTTTTTAATTGTGAGAAAAAATCTTCTTGAATCCAACATCAAAGGATACGGGATTCGGAATTTTTTTTAGCAATAAATATGAAGACATCATAGATTTAGAACGAAAAATTATTCTGAATCCCAACCTGATTTTTTAATCGAGATAAAAATCATTTCAAATTCCTATTAGAACTTTTAATTGGGAGAAAAAATTACATCAAATCTTCTATCGAATAGTAGAGAATCCTGAATTCTAATTAGAATTAGAGATTTTCTGCATGATGATGATACAATGTTATTATTATTATTATTTTGTCTAGTTTATCAAACTCTTGAAGAAACCTCGACGACTCATCTTGACTCACATGAGTTTCTATTACGACCCCTAGCTCTTGCTTTCTCCCTTCCAATTCTCCATGATAGCTAGATATCTTGTAATGAAATAAATTAAGGTAATTTTTGATAATATAAATTTGCTAGGTCTCTAAATATAGAAGGTTTTAGGGTAGCATTCACACAGAGAAAATCGATTCATCTCTATTAATAATATTTAAATATAAAGTGTGTAGCTAGCAAATGGTGATTGGTTACCCCAGTCCAGTCATCATCTTATATGTAGTATCATAATTATAATATATATATATATATATTATATATATATATATGTGCCGAGAGATGCATGATTCATTATACATAATATAATTTTGTCCATATTTTAATTATTATTAATGCCTTACAAAACATTAGTCACTCAAAAACAAAAAATCACCAGATTCATTAAGATAAGTTATATAATGTGCATGATGGCTGATGTGATGCATTTGCGGACCCCTTGATCAAACACAGGCCCAATAAGTTAACTCGCAATTCCAAGAAAGTCAAGTGATCAGATCGTAACCCGTTGAGAATAATGCCTCAAGAACCCTAGTTGCAAGTTAACGTCATAAAGTGTGCAAATCCATTAATGAATTTAAGTTTTAAGCCAAGAACACAAGAGGATAATTCTCACGATAATAGTTGAATGTTTTATTAATATCTCAGTCTTTAAAACAAGTAAATAAGCGATTTATATCCTAAAATCCTAATTTACCCAACATACCAACATATACGTAATTCCTAATCTAACCCTATTAACCCTCTTATGCACGCCCAAGCTCATAATAAACCCTTAGTTCACATCAAGCGTTGGCAATTCACACTCTATAAACTAAACTAAGGGCTTTAATAAAGTCCAGCCTTTGCATATAATTAATAAACTAGAATAAAAAAATTAAACTAAGGCCTAAACAAATGGCCTAACACACGCCCAAGACAAGTGGGCCTTCAATCCAAGGCTTGAATCAATGTAATCCATGATGGTTCCTCATGTGACAAGTTCATTTTTAATGTTGTTGAAACCCTAATGTTTCATTTGGTAGTCTCGGCCATTGTCTCCTTAACAAGCCCAAACATTTCTTGCTTTATCTTCTTCACCCTAGACCTTGTGATAGGTCCCTCTGATACAAACAATGGATTTTTGACTTGTTGATCATCTTGAACATCACCTTGAACTGCATCATTCCCCATCTCCTCAGAAGGATGTGTCCTCGAATCTGCATCGAACAAAGATGAGTCAGAAACAGTGAATGTAGCATAAACTTGGTACTCACCTGAAAGATCCACTTTATATGTATTATCATTGATCTTTTCAATAATCTAAATAGGGCCATCCCTTCGAGGTAACAACTTAGATTTCCTTTACTAGTGAAATCTTTCCTTGCGCAAATACAACCCAAACCCAATCTCTAGTAAGCATGGCAATGGGTTGAGCTCGGGTCGGGCTTTGATAAGCTCAGCCAAAGCCCGACAAGTAGAATTTAGGCCCGGACATGGGAAAAGCCCGGCCCGGCTGGACTCGGGCTCGGGCTTTTTGCCACACTTAATCTCTAGGTTCATATTGCATACGTCTTCGACTTTTATTATCCTTAGATGCATAAATCTTATTTTTCTCCTCAATGTGCAAACACGTCTTCTCGTGAATCTGCTTCATAAGCTAGATCTTCCTCTTTTCATCTAAACTTACTCTATCATCAATAGGTAAAGAGATAAGATCCATATGAGTTATTGGATTAAAGCCATACACGATCTCAAAGGGAGAATATGAAGTAGTAGAATAAATGCTCATATTATATGAAAACTCTATGAATGGAAAATAATCTTCCCAAGATTCAAATTCTTATTGACAATAGTATGCAATAGTTGGGATACTATTCTATTAATTACTTCAGTTTGATCGTCTGTCTGTGGATGCCAAGTAGTAGAAAATAATAACTTGGTTCCCAATTTACTCCAAAAAACCTTCCAAAAGTAGCTTAGGAATTTAGCATCATGATCAGAAACAATACTCATAAGTATACCATGGAGTCGTACTATCTCTCTAAAGAATAACTCAACAATATTGGTCGCATCATCCGTTTTATGACATGTAATGAAGTGTGCCATTTTGCTAAATCTGTCCACAACCATAAAAATTGAATCCATACCCCTGTTAGACCTCTGCAAACCCAAAACAAAGTCCATAGATATGTCAACCCAAGGTTCCTTAGGTATTGGTAAATGAGTATACAAACCATGATGTATGACATTAGATTTGGCCATTCTACATGTAATGCATTTATCACACATGTGCATGACATCATTTTTATCATTGGCTAATAAAAATGCTCACTAAGTATGTCTAAGGTCTTCACTACCCCAAAATATCCCATAAGTCCCACACCATGTGTCTCACGCCCCAATAACTCACACATAGAACAAGATGCAATGCACAACGTATTGCCATTGAACAAACCCTTGTGCTTATGAAATTTCCCTTATGCACCGTTATTGCAATTATCATACAAATCACGTAAATCAACATCAGATGCATACAAGTATTTAATGTATTCAAAGCAAAGTAATCGGGCACTCAAAGTGTTTAAACGTGCGCATCTACGAGACAAATCATCAACAACAATATTTTTCTCACTTGCTTATAACAAATGACATACTAGAAAACTCCAAATACTTCATCCCCTTAGCATGACGTTTACTTAATTTACCTTGACTTCTGATGTGTTTTAATTACTAATGGTCAGTATGTATGACAAATTCCTTTGGCCATAGGTAGTGTTGCCACATCTACAATGCTCTCCTTAATGCGTAGAACTCCTTGTCATAGGTAGGTACTTGAAGGTAGCTCCATTAAGCTTTTCACTGAAGTAGGCAATCAATATCCTTTCTTGCATAATCACAACACAGATTCCTATTCCTGAAGCATCACACACGATCTCGAAAATTTGTCTAAAATTAGGTAAAACAAACACATGTGTAGTATATAAAGTTTCTTAAGCAAAGTAAATACTTCTTTTTGTTCCTTGCCCCAATAATACCCTACACTTTTCTTTATTACCTTTGTGGGTGGTGCAACAAGTGTGCTAAAATCCTTCATAAAATATCTATAGAAACTAGTTAAGCCATGTAAGCTTCTTACTTTTATTGCGCTCATAGGTGTGGGCCAATCTTTGATGACTTTCACCTTTTCTTCATCAACCGCAATTCCCTGTCCATTCACTACAAATCCAAGAAACACAACTTTCTCCATACAAAAAGAGCATTTCTTAAAGTTAACATATAATAATTCTTTGTGCAATACATCAAGTACACTACACAAGTGACCTATATATTCATCTGGATTTTTTTGTACACTAGTATACCATCAAAATAGACAACCATAAATTTACCCAAGAATGGACACAAAATATGATTCATAAGGCACATAAATGTATTAGGTGCATTAGAAAGACCAAACGATAAAACTAACCATTCATAAAGTCCATATATAGTCTGAAATGTAGTTTTCTATTCATCCATCTCTTTCATCCTAATCTGATTGTAGCCATTTTTTAAATCAATCTTAGAAAACAAACAACTACCATGTAATTCATTCAACATATCATCTAATCTAGGAATATGATGACGATACTTTACCGTTATATTGTTCATAGCTCGGTAATCAACACATATCCTTTAAAGGCCATCCTTCTTTGGCATCAAATATATTGGTACCGCATAAGAACTCATGTTTTCCTACACGTACCCCTAACTCACCAAATCCTCGACTTGCCTTTAAAATTATTTTATCTCCTCGAGATTACTTCGATAAGGTGGTCGGTTAGGTATAAAAGCTCATGGTACAAAATTAATTTGATGTTCTATACCTTGAATGGATGGTAAACCATTAGGTATCTCCTCAGTAAACATGTCATCAAATTCATGCAACAAATAAATAACAACAATAGGAAAAGACTCATTAATGTCAGAAAGATTAAGATAAGACTCTTTTATACACTAATATGTGTATAAAATCATTCTTTTTGAACTCAGGCATAATTACACCCTCTTTTACAAAGAAACTTTTTCTCACTCTCCTCTTATTATTTTGTTTATATTCAGCCTTCTCACTTTTTTTGTTCCCAATCTCATTTTGGCACTCTCACTCTTTTCCCCGCTAGGTCTTATTGTTAATTAATCCTCATAGACTCTTCTCAATGTTAATGGTATAATGATCCTTTTGTAGGGGTTTTATGGTGAAAATCCAGTAACGCAGCGGAAACACGAAAAATCAAAATTTTCCGATTTAAATAATTTTTCTTGGATCAATTAAATAAACTTATTTATTTAATTACCTAATACTTAAAAACTGAAATTTTACACAAGAAACCAAATTTCTTGGTAATTGCCGAATTGGCCCAAAAGTTTATAAATTGATCATTTTAGTCCTTAAATTGTCAAATATAATTTTGGATGATTCTAAATCAATTCTAAAATGATTTCCAACATGTCCAACACATAAAAAACAAATTGCAACAAAATCCCCAAAAATTTTATAATTGTCGAACAGCCCTTGATTTTTTCAGTTTTTGCAATTTGGTCCATTTTTGTTCAAAACATGTCAAGATCAAATCCAATCAACCCAAAAATTAATATGCATCATATACACACCATAATACATCATATATATGAAAAAATTTGGAAAGGGTTAAGAACCCTAATTTTACAATTTCTTCAAATTGACAAAATAACCAAATCAATCAAGTCCAATACTTTAATTCAAAATTTACCACACCAAACAAGTCTCACCATCATGAAACAACTCAAGAACAATTCTAGGTTATCAATGAGTGGTTTAACAACTCTGAAATGGCAACTTGATTATCAAATAATCAAAAGAGAGCTTGTGAAACCATTTCAAGCTCACTTGGATACCATACATGCTTTCATCTTTCAAACAAGTTCATAACCATTTAAAACACAAATTAAAAGTGTAGAGACAACATCCTAGCAACACATGTTGAAGCTAAGCTTGATAGAAATATTTTCTTAGCTGAAAGGTTTAAAGAAAAACTTACAAAATCAAATTATATCCAAGCTATTCTTTGGGTTCTTCAACTTTTGCTCTGAAATATTTTGTGTTTATTTTTGGTAACTTGTTAACCTAATTGCATCAAAAATGAAACAAAACAATATATACTCACGAAATTAAGCATTGGCCGAATTTTGTGGCATATACAAAATATCTAGATATTTTTTTTTTGTTTCAATAAAGTTTACTTTATCAACTTGATTATAATGTGTTGGGTTTCTACGGTCTAACCGGGATCAAATCAAGCAATGAAACTCATGTGCGAATACTCAAAGAAGTTGTGGAATACTTACAATGATCGGTTGAGCGATGCGACGAACATAAAAACTTCAAGCTCCCATCCATGGTGTTCACGGTAGTGGACTGTTTTTGAGCTCCAAGAAAGTCGGCCATGGATGATCCACCAAGCTCTAAGCTTTGTGTTGTGATTCTATGCTCACGGGTGCGGTTCCCTATCACATTCGCAAGACTCCTAAAGCGTGCTAGCACTTCGGAAATTTTGCCGCAAAATTTCCTATTGTTTCTCCTTCAATTCACGGTGAAACCAGCAAAAAAATGGAGAAGAAAAGCCCCTTGGGCGTGAGAGAGATGGAGAGAAGAGTGAAGTGAGTGTGTTGTGTGTATTAGTTAATTGATTTCAAAAATCAATTAAACATATACCATATTTCCACTTTCAAAAAGTCAAAGCAATAAAGCCACAACCACTTCCATCAACTATTCACATCAAAAGTGACTAGACATCACTTCACTCAAAGTGATGTGACTTCTATCACTTGATTGACTAGTGATTTGACGCTCGATGTGACTTGTGGGCCATAATTAAATTCGAAATGCGAGTGCACCCGCAAACACACTCGGGCTCGGGTTCGCTAATTCCAAATTAATGAATTTTCTGTTACGTCATCGGTGAATCTTCGGGAAGCGACCCATGAGATCCCTAGATATGTTGGCAGTAAATCCGGTCGTCAGACTATCCGAACACGTAAGTACCTAGTACTACGTTTTTACCGATTTACAAGACAAGGTTGGCTTCTAGCAAAGCGCCATGCCTACCCAATTCTCCAGAAATATCCTTACAGGAATATGTGATCTATATCAGGCGTAGTATACGTAGTATTGCGTATTTCGATCCAGTATCGGATGTCACGTGCAAGGCCTGGGGCTGGAATTGTGTCTGCCCCGTACGAAGCACATATCAGGTCTCTGGTAACTAATCTCTATAATCAGATAATCATGACCTAGTCATATTATCCCGATGACTGCAGTACATAAGAGAACCAGTTCCGTATCCTACGTGATCATCTTCTCCACTATGACTGGAGTGATACTTCCATCTCGACATCACACCCAATACACTACGATTCTCAATATACCCAGAAGAGGCGTACACAGAACCTGTTAAAGCCCTGGATGACCAAAACCAAAGTACATTGATTGTCGCAAGTATTAGCGGTGCAAGTCTCAGGTTAAGACCAAATACACCTACCCTGATTCAGACTTCTATAGACACATAGTCATACTACCAATGGAATTCCGAGGGGTCTATCCAGAGCGAAGCTGTTTTCCGTACCATCGGTAAAACACAACCTCCTACTACACTTGCATGAGTATCCTATACCCAAATATATGAGAACTATGTCGTTATACTCCCACAACGCGCACAAGTGTAATACTAGTCTATTCCGCATTATCGATGTCCAGTCTCGATAATACTACGACTAGGGATATTTAATGATTAAACCTTTGTGGATTGATACTGTCTCATATCTTATCAATCCGGAACTAATCATATGGACCTTCTATCATTTATACATCTTGGTGATCTAATCACAAATGATAAAAGAGCAATTTCCTTTGTCACATAGTTAATTTGTACAACAACACCATGATCTGTACAAATAGTGATGCTATGGGTCATAGCTGTCCAACAATCTCCCACTTGGCACATAGCCAATCACTCAAGTGTCCTACACCCGAACTATGTACGGTTCGCTTAGACTTCTGCTGAGGAAAGGCTTTCGTCAACAGATTTGCATGATTATCATCTGATACGATTTATTCGATCATCACATCGCCACGATGTATGATCCGAACGAATCAGATGAATATTTGAAGTATATATCTGGATCGTTGATGAGACTATTAATTCTCTAGCCTATGATGTAGCCTAGCTCAGCTCCTAACAGAACTACTCCTAATCTGATTAGGATTATTATCAATCCAGAAGGCTTCTATTGTTGCCTCAGCTGCAGCAATAATCCACTTTTGTTGTTTATTCGGTAATAATATCTTGCTTGGAAGATTTCCAGCTCACTGTTCCGTATTCAAACTTTATAGTACCGTTGTTATGACTTATAGTCATTATTTTATCGGTTAGGAAACTTGCAACGGTGAACCCAGTCACTTCAAGTTCTCATTCTCCATAGTATAAGAAGGCATCATTAGTTCCTCTAAGATACTCAAGGATGTTCTTAACTTTAATCCAGTGACTATCACTTGGATTGGCCTGTTTGTGACTTTATATGCTCAAAGCATATGAGACACCAGGTCATGTACATTTATTTCAATGTACGAGTTCTCGGAGAGTATCAACAACTTTAAATCTATCCCAGTAGATCTTTATTCATAGAATAAAGGTTGTCTCTCCCAAGAATTCTACGGAGAATTTTCATGAAAGCCAAGCTTTCACCGATTGTATTATGGGAATGTCATTTCCAAAAAATAACATGTCATCATTACTTAGGACATTCATTGTCAGTGCGCTCCCACTAACCTCTTTATATACACAAAAATAATTTTCATTTTGAATTAAATCATACACCATTATGATTACATCAAAACGATAGTTCTACGAACCCAGTGCTTGCTTCAATCCATCCATGGATCGAATAACCTGCAAACCTTGTTTGCTAGTTTTGGTACGACAAAACCGTCAGGATGTTATAAACATCCTCCTAAAGGTTTCCGTTAAGGAAAAATGTTTTGGCATTCAGCTGCCATATTTCATAATTGAAACATGCAGCATCAACAAGCATTATCCAAATGGATTTACCGTGGCAACGGGTAAAAGGTTTCGTCGTAATCGACACTATTTGATAATGATACCTTTTCGCTACAAGCCTAGCTTGGTACGTTGGTATATTGCCTTCCATGTATGTCTTCCTTGAAGACTGACATGGTACCAATAGGCACAATGCCTTCCGGTACATCAACTAGTATCCAAACTTGGTTGGTATACATGGAATCCATTTTGGATTTCATGACACTTTGCTATAATAGGGAGTCGATACCTCGTATCACTTCCTCATACGTAGTCAGTTCGTATTCCTCAATAAGATTCACATCTTTATGAGGTGAGATCAGAAACACATACCCCAGGTAGTTTTCTGACTCTCTCCGACTATCGCGGTTCTTGTGTATTCGAAGATTATTGGTATAGTTTCATCCTTGATGAACTATTTGTGTTCCATTAAGGACTCGGTGCCTGGAATAGTATTACTCCGATTTTCATCGAGTTTTACTATCCTCCCACTTACCACTGCATATTGGTATTTCTGTTAGGAAAACCGCATGGTAAGCAACAATTACATTGTTCTCTTGTGAGTTGTATAAGTACTATACTTTTGGTTTCCCTAGGATAACCCACAACTTAGGCACTTATCCGATTTCGGTTCTAGTTTGGTATCATCCAAACATATGCATAGCATTCCCAAATCTTCAGGAATGAGAAAACCCGGTTTCTTTCCTGTTCATATCTAATATAAAGTATGTCTAACAGATTTTTATGGAACCTTATTCAAAATAAGTTTTGCACTGTTTAAAGCGTATCCGTTGAAGGAAATGGTAGCTCAGAGCGACTCATGATTAACCTTATCATGTCCAACAAAATTCGGTTTCTCCATTCAGACACACCGTCAAATTGACGTGTTCCTGTTGGACAGTTATGACCCATAGCGTCACTATTTGTACAGATCATGGTGTTGTTGTACAAATTAACTATGTGACAAAGGAAATTGCTCTCTTATCATTTGTGATTAGATCACCAAGATGTATAAATGATAAGAGGTCCTTATAATTAGTTCCTGGATTGAGATGATATGACACAATATCAATCCATGAAGGTTTAATAATTAAATATCTTTAGTCATAGTATTATCGAGATTGGACATCGATAATGCAGAATAGACTAGTATTACACTTGTGCACGTTGTGAAGGCATAACGACATAGTTCTCATATATTTGGGTGTAGGATACTCATGCAAGTGTAGTAGGAGGTTGTGTTTTACCGATGGTATAGAAAACAGCTTCGCTCTGGATAGACCCCTCGGAATTCCATTGGTAGTATTACTATGTGTCTATGGAAGTCCGAATCAGGGTAGGTGTATTTGGTCTTAACTTGAGACTTGCACCGCTAATACTTGCGACAATCAATATACTTTGGTTTTAGGTCGTCCAGGGCTTTAACAGTGTACGCCTCTGCTGGGTATATTGGGAATCGTAGTGTATTGGGTGTGATGTCAAGATGGAAGTATCACTCCAGTAATAGTGGAGATGATGATCACGTAGGATACATAACTCGTTCTCTTATATGCTGCAGCTATCGGGATATTATGACTATGTCATGTTTATCCGATTATAGAGACTAGTTACCAGAGATCCGATATGTGCTTCGTACGGGGCAGACACATTTCCAGCCCCAGGCCGTGCACGTGACATCCGATACTGGATCGATATACATGATACTACGTATACTACGCCTGATATAGATCGCTTATTCCTGTAAGCTTGTTTCTGGAGAATTGGGTAGGCATGACGCTTGCTAGAAGCCAACCTTGTCTTGTAAATCGGTAAAAACGTAGTACTATGTACGTACGTGTTCGGATAGTCTGACGACCGTATTTACTACCAACATATCTGGGGATCTCATGGGTCGCTTCCCGAAGATTCATCGATGACGTATGACTTTCACTTTATTAATCTGGGATTAATTAAATGAGAGAGAAAATTAATCTGGGATTAATTACGGAGATATTTTATCTAGGATAAAATATCATTTAAAGAGAGATAACGATTAATTTGGAATTAATCGATAAAATAATATATTCGATATATTATACGAAATTGGATTTCGACGCGGAATTAAAATTAGATTTTAATTCGGGCAAACGAGTTAATTTAGAATTAATTCGTTAGCGACATGAATAGTAATTTTGCTAGGCATAATTATTTAATTAAATTTGATTTAATTACGTCGCAACGAAAAATTTGTTAATTTGGAATTAGCGAACCCGAGCCCGGGAGTATTTGCGGGCGCACTCGCATTGCGAATTAAAGTGCGGCCCACAAGTCAAATCACGCGTCACATCACATCGCACATCATTCAAGTGATTGATGTCTTGTCAATTTGAGTGATTGACATGCAGTCACTATTCATGAAAGAAGTGGTTGTGGGCATTTAATGAGATTTTTGGCTCCAAAATTTTGTTTGACTTTTGGAAATGATATACCAAAATTTTGAAAAGCTTTTTCATTATGTTTTTAGAAAACAAAACACATTCTTTTCTCTCCCAAGGCCTTTGGCCGAATCTCTTTACCTCTCCTTTGGCCGAATGGCCATCATTCTTCTCTTCCATTTGGCTTGGCCGAATGGATCAAGAACAAGGAAAGATTTGTGGCAAATCATTCCATTGCTAGCACACAAAGAGGCATACAAGGTGATAGGGAAACCCACCTTTGAGCTTGGAATCCATTGATGAAGCTTGGAGCTTGAAGAACACAAATGGAGGCCATTGCCGTGAGCTTCACCAACGATGAGGAAAAGATTTTTCTTCGATGCATCCAATTTGATCATTGTAAGTATGATTCCACCATGCTTTTACGAGTATTCACATATTGTTTCATTGCTTGAAAATGATCCTTGGGACTTAATAGAAACCCAACAGTTCCGGGAGGAGTCCTCATTGAAAGAATACTATACTCTTTCAAGTATTTGAGAAAATTATTGCTTAAGTATTTTCCACCATGGTCTAACCGTGACGGTATAATACTTTAGCCGATCTGTTTGTCTACTTCGTGTAGAAACTGTAAAAGTTTCTGATTCGTGTTTCAAAAGAAACACATAACCATAACGCGATGCCACATCCGTAAAGGTCACGAAACATTCATATCCACCTCTAGCCTAGCTAGATATGGGCCCACTTATGTCACTTCAAACGAGGGCTAACAGATCGGTGGCACTTGCACTTTTACCAAGTAAATGTGTTTTAGGCACTTTGCCCAATAAACTAGATTCGTAGACATTATTTGAATAGAATCAAATCTGTCCTAGTACCCACTATTCGAAAGTGTGGATATACGAGTCTTGTTAATTGTGTCTCAGACAACAATGCCACTGATAAGTCTCAACTGATTAATTCAGTTTAAGCTATTTGTTTGTCATGTCATATGTATGAGATTTATTTATATTCAAAATATAAATATTGTTATTCACATCTAATGTGCTTATCTCAATATCATCTTTATAAAATAAAACACTTTAGTGTTCTAGAATATAAAGGCATTCCCGCAACGGGTTAAACCCTGATATAGAGATAATGTTTCTAGTCAAACTAGTTACATTGTAACAATTTCCTAATTTAAGTACACACCCGAAGGGTAGTTCCTAAACTTAGGTTTCTACGGTTAAAACAGCGACTGTCGTCCCGTTTCCGATTCGCAGATTAATCTTATCTGAAGTCAGTATCCTGCTCATAGCAGATTCTGCACACCAGTACATATTTATGTACCACATCCAGTATCTAAAATCTAATTTTAATACTAGTAGTGAACATCTTTATGACAAACATATTTGAAGTTGGAGCCTTACACCGTCTTCAATTCCTTCATGTCTGCCTTGTCCATATGGCAGTCACGCTTCCGTGTCCCCGTTTGCCACAATTTAGGCAGACATTCTTGGAATATGTCATTTGTCTTCCCAGAAGATTATAATGACTTTGCCTTTGCCTTTTTTCCACATCCAGAAGCCTTTGGCCTACTGGGATGTTGAAGTAAGGTGCGCCTTGCGCTTCTTGCCTTATTGCAAACTTTGGTTTTGTCTCCTTGAGTATAGCCATTAACTCTCCAAGAGTTTTCTATTGCAATTTAGTACTTCTAAGATCTAAGAATAGATCTATGAAGATCCTTCAATTTCAATATCATACTATAAGGATTTAATCCTTAGTTCTGAATAAGAAATTAAGGAGTCTATTTGGCAAGCATAACAGATTAAGCACTAAAGTTATCATTACATGAATATTCCAAATATCATGTTCTACTATTTGCTTAACTTCGGGCTTAGGCCCAAGATGTTATTTTATCAAATAAAGTAACTTCTTAGTTTTCAGGACTATCCTGAAGTATTGTTCCCAATTTGAAAATTAAAGTCGTTTAAATACATTTTCACCCAGGATTATGTTTTAAACACTAATCTTTCAATTTTATCTTGATTCTAATAGTCCAGCTATTTAATCAACGATATTAGGTACAATTTATTATAATGATTACTATAGTCCAACTATATAATCAACTATAATTTAATTGATTAAATTCAATTACATTGATTACTATAATCCAATTATAAAATCAACTATTAATTGAATTAGTTTGAATACAGTCCAACTGTTTATTTAAAACAACAATTAAATATTAGTCCAACTAATAATTAATTTATTTGACGACGAAATATTTGTAATGAGCGCGTATGGCAAGTAACTAAACGAATATTGCAAATTTAATACTTGCCTCCCACTATTTTTCGGCGAGCCTCTAACCATCTGTGGAGTACTCGGGAAACCTTGTTTCCTAGTGGGCTAGGATCCCGTTAAATAGCACACAATCTTGACTTTGGCCAACAAACTGTATGATAATTAACTAGGTAGATCTCTAAGATCAATTGGATCCAATCCAATTCCTAGATCCAGTAGGTGGACATCCAAGTCCGAAACATATATCTTATATATGCCAATATATCCAATATATTGCCTAACCTTTTTCCTCTGAATCAACTAAGCCTTGGCTTTGGCACAATAAGCTTAATGATTCCAGTTAAGCGGGACCCATTGACTTTGGAAAGCTTCGTAATCGATGTCGATGGATAAGAAGTGATCTTGACTTTGGCCAACAAATCACAACTTGGACAAGACACCAATATGGAACAAAGCCTTCATGATTCAAACACATCATCGACGGACAAAGGTATTGACTTTGGCCAACAAACCAATGCCAGTCTTGGATCTTGAGTAAGAATCACTCAATGGAAGGAAAAACGCTTAATATGATGTTGAGGGTTTTTCGCGTGTAATTGGCAACCAATTAATTATCTTTGTTAAGGTCTCATCATCATACACCCTTAAACATGCATCACATAATAAATCGCATATAAATAAATAATAATGATATGCGGATGGATACTTAAACATTGTTCCTAGAACAAATCTCTTCATTTCCTCTCTCCCGCTAGCACAAGTATTACTTCTACCCGATTATATAACACTTCTAAAGAAACCTCATTTACATTGAGGGGAATAGGTGAGAAGAGAAATACAAAGAGTAAGGAGGTAATAGGCTGGACACGCAGGTCCAATTTAATAAATTCTAAATTTATTACAACAATTTCCAAAATTGCCCCACCCATCTAATATTCATCCGATATACATTATTCATACATCGCTACCATGTATTCACACAAGCATGTTATCAATCAATCTAATCCAATTAATTAATCTGAATATTAATGACCATCCAATGTTCAAACAACGATTGATTTTGTGCGAGTCCGACTCGTTTTGCGAATAAGTACTCAAAGTACGAATTCTTGAATTAAATTAAACTACAACATTAAATTCAATTTAATTTGCATTTAATACTAATTCATTTATTTAATTCCAAATTAAATATTACACTTTTTAAAGTACCTTTACGACTTAGATTCCAAATCTAATCATTACGGGTCTCAAAGCCCGATTAACATCCAATGTTAATTTAATTTAAAGTCCAATGGGCTTTCAATTAATTTCTAAGGCATGGACTTTTGGTCAATATGGGTCAAACCCAAATACCAAAGCCCATTTAAGTAATCACCCTTATTTGCCAAGAAACCAATTTAGGCCCATTAGGCCCAATTATTATTAAAGGTCCATTAAGTCATAATTGGACTTTATGGATATGCCTTTGGGCCCAATTGGATCCAACCAATTTAGCCTAAACCAATCTTGGTACAACCAAGCCCATTAAGCCCAATTACAACTTTATAAGCCCAATTTCCAAAATAGGCCCAATTAATTAAATTACCAAATTCCAAATTTCATAACTTAATTAACTAAAGTGTATACCATAATTAATTACCCAAATTAACATTTCCAAAACACAAATTTGTACAATTAATTATGCTCATTAACATCAAAACATGTCCAACATATTTTAATAAAAAATCAATCATTTTCCATGCTTTCTTTGTCTCGGCATTTTAGGGAATTTAGTCCAATTTCAAATTCAATCCAATTAATTCTCAAATTACAAATTCCCAATTGATTTCAACTCATCCAATGAATCAAAAATCAAAAAATCACCATGACATAGGGCATTGAAACTCTCGGCCAAGCCTAAGATTTGGGCAAAAAATGATCCAATCAACTTTTCATGAAATTGATCTAATACAACTTCAATTAAACATCATTTAAGCATACTCAATCAAGTAATTTTATCAAATCATGCTCAAATACAATTTACCCAATTATAACCATAAATTCAAGTTTCATGCTCAACCACGCTCTGATACCATTGTAAGGTTTCTACGGTCTAACCGGGATCAAATCAAGCAATGAAACTCATGTGCGAATACTCAAAGAAGTTACGAAATACTTACAATGATCGGTTGAGCGATGCGACGAACACAAAAAGTTCAAGCTCCCATCCATGGTGTTCACGGCAGTGGACTGTTTTTGAGCTCCAAGAAATTCGGCCATGGATGATCCACCAAGCTCCAAGCTTTGTGTTGTGATTCCATGCTCACGGGTGCGGTTCCCTATCACCTTCGCAAGACTCCTAAAGCGTGCTAGCACTCCGGAAATTTTGCCGCAAAATTTCCTATTGCTTCTCATTCAATTCACGGTGAAACCAGAAAAAAATGGAGAAGAAAAGCCCATTGGGCGTGAGAGAGATGGAGAGAAGAGTGGAGTGAGTGTGTTGTGTGTATTAGTTAATTGATTTCAAAAATCAATTAAACATATACCATATTTCCACTTTCAAAAAGTCAAAGCAATAAAACCACAACCACTTCCATCAACTATTCACATCAAAAGTGACTAGACATCAGTTCACTCAAAGTGATGTGACTTCTATCACTTGATTGACTAGTGATTTGACGCTTGATGTGACTTGTGGGCCGCACTTAAATTCGAAATACGAGTGCGCCCGCAAACACTCTCGGGCTCGGGTTTGCTTATTCTAAATTAACGAATTTTCCATTTCGACGTAATTAAATAATTATGCCTAGCAAAATTACTATTCACATCGCTTACGAATTAATTCTAAATTAACTCATTCGCCCGAATTAAAATCTAATTTCAATTCCGCGTCGAAATCCAATTTCGTATAATATATCGAATATATTATTTTATCGATTAATTCCAAATTAATCGTCTCTCTCTTAAATGATATTTTATTCCAGATAAAATATCTCCGCAATAATCCCACATTAATTTTCTCTCTCTTCTAATTAATCCCAGATTAATAAAGTGCGAGTCATACGTCATCGGTGAATCTTCGGGAAGCGACCTATGAGATCCCTAGATATGTTGGCAGTAAATCGGTCGTCAGACTATCCGAACACGTAAGTACCTAGTACTACGTTTTTACCGATTTACAAGACAAGGTTGGCTTCTAGCAAAGCGCCATGCCTACCCAATTCTCCAGAAATATCCTTACAGGAATATGTGATCTATATCAGGCGTAGTATACGTAGTATTGCGTATTTCGATCCAGTATCAGATGTCACGTGCAAGGCCTGAGGCTGGAATTGTGTCTGCCACGAACAAAGAACATATCAGATCTCTGGTAATTAGTCTCCATAATCGGATAATCATGACTTAGTCATATTATCCCGATGACTGCAGTACATAAGAGAACCAATTTTGTATCCTACGTGATCATCTTCTCCACTATGACTGGAGTGATACTTCCATCTCGACATCACACCCAATACACTACGATTCTCAATATACCCAGAAGAGGCGTACACAGAACCTGTTAAAGCCCTGGACGAACAAAACCAAAGTACATTGATTGTCGCAAGTATTAGCGGTGCAAGTCTCAGGTTAAGACCAAATACACCTACCCTGATTCAGACTTCTATAGACACATAGTCATACTACCAATGGAATTCCGAGGGGTCTATCCAGAGCGAAGCTGTTTTCTGTACCATCAGTAAAACACAACCTCCTACTACACTTGCATGAGTATCCTATACCCAAATATATGAGAACTATGTCGTTATACTCCCACAACGCGCACAAGTGTAATACTAGTCTATTCCGCATTATCGATGTCCAGTCTCGATAATACTACGACTAGGGATATTTAATGATTAAACCTTCGTGGATTGATACTGTCTCATATCTTATCAATCCGGAACTAATCATATGGACCTTCTATCATTTATACATCTTGGTGATCTAATCACAAATGATAAAAGAACAATTTCCTTTGTCACATAGTTAATTTGTACAACAACACCATGATCTGTACAAATAGTGATGCTATGGGTCATAACTGTCCAACATAATGATCATTACAACATTTAATAAAATTCAACAAGTCAAATAAAGTAACTTAAGTCATCTCCAAAAATATCAAAACTTAAGATATTTATATTTTTAATTAATTTAATTATTTAACAATTAAATAATTAAATAATTATTTAAATACAAATATTTTAAATATGTGTTTTATATTTACTTTAAATATTCAAATACATATACATTTATGATATATGTCAAATATCACAATATGATATATGTCAAATATCACAATTTGACATTTAATTAATGTGTATTTAATAAAATCTATCATTAAATACAAATACACAATAATTAGGAATTGACCATTAGATCCATTCGCATGTATTTTTCGTTTAAGCTTTAAACGATTTATAAATAATCAGTATTATTCATAAAAGTTGTCCTAGTGCTCTACGAGTATATTTCACTAGTGAGACTCTCTAGATTCAACATATCCGTCACGAAATCTAATTTCGTGTCCATAATTTACCCACCCGTAAATTATGACGACCATAGATAAACTTGCTGAATCATACAGGTCGAGGTTATGACATATTTTTAATTCCTCCGTCACAGGTAACCGGATATATGCCAGAGATATAAATGTAAACGTCAAATCTCTATAGGGATAATCCCGTCGACGTCTCTATTAGCAATCTCTAAAAGAACACTTAGAACTTACTTCTAAAGTGTACCACGGGCCCATGGTTTTTATCTGATTGCTAATCATATTTGGACTACCTATGCTCTGTACATAGAACTGACAGATCATATCTGGACACACACAGGACACCCTGAGGATCTGTCCACACCCAACGAACAGGCGGAGGTCTGATCTGAATAGATCGGTGACGTGACTTCCATCTAAGTGTGGAAGATGTCTCATGTGCCCACAGTGGTATCTCAAGTCGAAGAATAAAAAATGCTACTCAATCCGAGGAGATTCTTATTGACGTTGGTGTACCATCCATTAAGAATCTTCGGTGAGTCGTTCAATGTTTATCCGCTATAAACACCTACATATCTATACGAGTCTCCAAGACTCATGGTTTTTTGAGAAACCATTGGAATCCAATATTTCAGTATACAACATGTACCAGTCTCAACATGTTTACTTTACTGACCAAGTAGTGTAAACCTTGACCAGGAACTGTCTGAGAATGACAATGTCATGATACAACTAAATGTCAGTTGCGACGTTTTTACAACTGTATCATGACTAATCATTCTAAGGTCGATTATGTCTTTACCATATAAGAAGATATATTATATTATAGAAATTGATTATTTTATTCATAATAAAACATTTACAAAAGTATTTACAAGGAAATACAACGGGGAATTGGCGTTCTGAGCACCAACCCCAACACCAACACCTTTTACCATTTTCACTAAGCTATACATGTTTCAGAACCCATCATGATGAACCCTCTTATCATACTGTCATGGTATAACTAATAAGAGATGTCTCACGTGCATTGGTACCACATCACATAAGACTTCATCACTATAACTCCCAATAGAGAAAGGTATTTTCATTTGCTTAGTCACCCTCACCTCACCACACTCATTAAACCACTATAATTTGTAAGGTCTAGGATGTGCTAAAGTGGCTAGCCCTAACTTCTCTACTAAGATGCACTAGCGACGTTGGTACAATTACCTCAATCAATAATCATGTTAGAAAAGTTGTCTTTTTATCAAACAACGGGTGTGGAAAATATTTTCTCACTATTGTTCCATATCATCTATCTTCATCTGAGCAATCAAGGCACGCTGCGTCACTAAATTCATCACATTGCTATCGGTAGGATATGTAACCACTACCTTCACTCCCTACTCGTATGCCTCACATTGATTATCATCATTAGTATTAACCAGATTAGGCATGAATGAAGGCATATATTCACAATCACTAACAATATCCACTCTCTCATCCATATGTGTAATCATCACTTTTTTTATTAGGACATTCTCTAGCCAAATAACTGAGCCCTAAACATTTGAAACACTTGATATTGCGGCTTGGAGTTATAGAATCTACCCTTAGCTTGGCCGAACTATCCATAGGCTTAGGTGGAACAAATCTGCCCTTAGGTGTCTCAATTCAGCTCTTAGATACAATCCCATCTCCTTTCTCATTGTTACCCCCAACAAGGCTTCCATGGAGTATTTGGAGTAACTGTACTTGGAGCCGTCTATTTTCTTTGCCTTTCTACCTTCATGGCTATGTGGATCAAGTCTTCCAATTCCACATAATAGTAGAGATCCACTACCGAAGCTATCTCACAATTCAACCTACTCAAAATTTGAGCCATTATAGCCTCTCTATCTTCTTGAACTTTGACTCGAATCAAGGCTATTTTCATGTCCTTGTAATAATCCTCCACACTATGCGACCATTTGTGAGATTTTGAAGCTTTTGATAGATGTCTCCGAAATAATGTCCAGGCACAAACCATTTTGGGAAGTCACTATCTGATCCCACTAAATAATTGTATAATCGGTGAACTCTATCACAGTAAGCTACACATTTTTATCCTTTGAGTAATTATGGAAAACGAAGATAAGTTTCATCTTCTTTTCCCACTCTAAATATGACTATAGGTAACTTTTCCCTTGAAATATGGGTATAGTCAGCTTAATGTGGCTGATATCATCATCAACATCCTTTCGTTCGTTTCTTACTGTTCTATTAGCTTCCCTATGATGCCTCTCATACCGAGGCTGATGGCTCTTAAAATCTTATGCATAATCAGCCTGATCATACCCATGATCCCCAAACATATTTTCTTCCTCATACTAATCCATAAGTGGTTGCCTTTAGTCATTATGCCTTGGAACATTTGTCATTAGAGTGTTAAACCGCACCTTATTAAATCTTATTTCAGCCAACTGATGCGAACCTCGCAAGAACTATACCTTGTGAACCCATGAACAAGTTAACTTTCAACCCTAAGAAAGCCAAGTGATCAAATTATAACCCTGAGACTAGTTGAGAATAATGCCTCAAGAATCTTAATTGCAAGTTAATGCCACAAGATATGCAAATCCCTTGATGAGTTTAAGTTCTCATGAAAATTGAATGTTTTATTAATGTATCAATCTTTAAACAAGTAAATAAACCATTTATATAGTAAAACCCTAATATACAACACATACCAACATGTATATAATTCCTAATCTAACACTGATTAACCCTTTTATGCACGACCAAGCTCATAATAAACCATTAAGTCACGCCAAACATGGGCCATACACACTCTATTAATTAAACTAAGGGCCTTAATAAAGTCCAGCCCCTTACATATAATTAATAAAATGGAATAAAGAAATAGAAGTAAAACCTAAACAAGTGGCCTAACACTCGCCCAATAAAAGTGATCCTTTAATCCAAGGCTTGAATCAATATAATCCATTATGGTCCCTCGTGTGACAAGCCCATCTTTAATATTGTTCAAGCCTTGATGTTCCTTTTTGTAGTCTCGATCATTGTCTCCTTAACAAGCCTAAGCATTACTTCCTTTATCTTCCTCATCCTAGACCATGTGTTAGGTCCCTCCAGTATAAACAATGGATCCTTACCTTGTTGATCATCTTGAATATCGTTTTGAACTACATCATAGGACTTCTGTTGAGTTTATAATTAACATACTATTTGCTAGTTTCCAGCTATATATTTTTTTTAGCTTTCCACATTTTGTAACTTAGATCAATCAAAGTTTTCCCACTCTTTGGACTATATATGATGGTCCACTCAATTGATGGAATTAGAGGTAACATTTTATATTATCGTATTATATTTGTGTCTCGTCATATCAAATTTAAACAAATACGAATACGATCCATTTAATATTCGAGTCAAAATCTTTAAATACGAACACGTATAATCTGTTTAGTAATCTAGTTGACACTTGACACAACACGAAAGTTTGACTAAAATAAATAAACTAGTCAATTTCATATTTGACACGTTTACATGGTTAGTGACTTGACTACCGGGTTAATATGATTACAAAATTAGTAAACGGGTCGTAAAAAGGTATCCATATTGTGTTGACACGATTACACAAATATTATTCATATTATAAATGGATAAACGTATTGAGAGATATGATTAAGGAAAAAATGAGCATAATCCCCTTGATGTTTGACAAAACTAATCGAAAGCCGCATGATATTTAAAAACTAAATAAAACTTTTTTGCCTTTCAAAAATACCGTCTCTCAGTAAAGCTATCAGGTAGGGCTGGCAGAATATTTTAAATCCTGATCAGGATCATGTCCCATTTGGTTCGGGATTTGGGATGATTATTTGTACCGAATGAAAATTTCGATCGGGATTCAGGATGATACGTTGTCCCGAATAAAAAATCAGGCAGGGTTCGGGATGATTTTTATGCCAAATCCTGAATTTTTGCTTAAGAAGTGTCGAATACCGATCGGGATCCTGCACTAATTTGTCCGGGATTCGAGATAATTTTTCGTCCCCATTTAAAATATCGATCGGGATTCAGGACGATTTCTTCATCCCGAATAATAATCTGGACGAGAAGTGATGAGACTTGATAGGAACGGGACGTCCCAATTGCCGTCCCTACTATCAAGGGGTTTTCTTATAATAGCATGTGGGTTTTGTTTAATTTTTAAATATTATGAGAGTTTCGATTACTTTTGTTAAACATTAGGAGATTATGCTCATTTTTCCTAAGATTAATAAATGAGTTGACACAAAACAATGTAATTCTTAATCGGCTCAATTTATGTCAAACCCAAATATGAAAAATTCCTCTCGTATCCATGTCATGTAATTATATTTACTGCATGATCTATATTGACACCTCTAGATAGAATGCTCACAATAATTGATTAATTGATCAAAACCCTCATAAGAAATTAATTAAGATTTGATGATTTATCATGCACCCCTTATATTTAATAATGATTAAGCATGTTTAGAGATATTCTAGTTTATATGTTCTTTCCAAATAATTAGCCTTGAGAAAATAATTAATATTCTATTATTCGCATGTATCTCCAAGCTATGGGGTATTTGTTGTTTCTTTTTCCTTCTTTTTGTTGGGGTCACAGTCACAGACAGATGTGTTCGAACTTCGAAGTATTTCTGTAAATATATTTTTAAATAGAAAGTGATATTATTATTGTTAGGGGTAAGCAAAAATACCCAAAATGCAATCCCACTAACTAGACCAATTTAGTTTGAGTCAGCGCATTTGTTCAGGATCGGTTTAAAATTCTAAACCGAATTAATTAAAAATTGAAGTAGACCAATTTTTTTTTTTTTTTTGAAAATAAAAATTGATAACTAAAATGTTCATATAAATTAAATTTATTGAAATAGGATTTTAATAATAGAAATGAAAAGGTTGTTTGGAGGGTTTTGTGGTAATAAATTGATTTGTACTTTTTTTATCCATATATATGGATTACATCAATTATTATACCTTCATACAAAAGTAATTTTTTAATACAATGGAGATATGTTTGATATTATGCAACTAATTATTAATAAGCCTATGATATGTAAAGTTGTATTAAATATAATTATCATTTAGCCTATTAATGAGTTATGTAAAATTACAAGGAGACTAAACCGGCACTAAGACAAAATTATCATTAAAACATCATTTTATTGGTAAATAAAATAAAAATAAATAAAAAGACCCCAACGACATCATTTTTATGGTGATTTTATTCTCTTTTAGTCCCCATTTACCCTCATAATATTATTCTTGAGTTATTATATGAGTGACACGGTACTACCATTAATTACATTATATAATTTTTCCACATACACATAAAACTTTTTTTAAATAAATTTAAGGAAGATTTAAGTCTCTTCCTTATATATATTATATCATATTATTTCATTATATAGAGTAAGAGAATCCAAACGCATCTATCGCTTCTATAGAGATGAGCTTTCATTTAAGGATCACAATTGACTAGGTCGTAAAGGAGGTGAGAACAAAATCCGTACGCTGATAAAATCATGTCCAAAAATTGTGAGAATAAATCCCGTAGGTTGCGAGAATAAGACCCGTAGACTAATCACTCATGTTATTATAAACATTCAAACCCAAAAACTATTATATAGAATATAGGTGTTTTGACCAAATGAGCTAATATTTGTTGATATATACACATAACTCTTAATAATAAGCTTTCTTGTAACTTTGGTTTTTCGTGAAACTTTCTTACTATAACTAACCAATTACAAAAGCACGGTCTTAGCTAGAATATTATAAGAAATTATAACCCTTATATATATAAATATACACAAACCCTTTAAAGTCCCATACAAAGGAAACAAATCATACGCCTTCTTTTATTATTACTTGCATCATCAAATTTTCCATTCTCCGAGCTACCCTTTAAACTAATTCTTTCTTCTCTTCCAACCTTAGACTTGAATTTTTTTTTTTTTTTTTTGGGCATTGCTTATTTAATTTTCCTTAATTAATATGGGGCTAAGAGATATTGGAGCTACACTGCCTCCTGGATTCAGGTTTTATCCAAGTGATGAGGAATTGGTGTGTCATTACCTATACAAAAAGGTTGCTAATGAAGAAGCTTTGAAGGGAACGTTGGTGGAAATTGACTTGCATACATGTGAGCCATGGCAGATTCCCGGTAAGTTAATTAATTATGGTTTTGATTGTGCAATCATAAATCCTAATTATTGTTTAATCATTTTGATATGATAAAAAGTTAAAACAAGTAGGGTAGTTTGTACTCACTATTGTTGAAGACAAACACATAATAAAACATGATGCAGTTTTTGTAAGAGGGCAAGACAGACATGGATGGTTTGTTATAATTAATTGATGTAAGAGAAAATAACAAAACATGCATATTGTTCCCCATTTGTGTAGAGAGAGAAACAAAGTTGATTCCTTATATTTAGATAGCTAATTATTTTATTAGCTAGCTACCTCCTTTAATGGTAATGCAATTAATTCACTTTAGTGATATGATAAACTTGCTTCAATAATAAAGATCAATAAAGTTTTTCATTTTATTTTTCATGGTATCACCTTAGAGAGAGATGAGAAGCATGAAATTCCTTATGTATTGCCTAATTTATACAGATTTGTTTTATGTATCGTTTTCATATATATATATATATATATATATATAATATATATATATATATATATATATATATTTAAAAATGATGTTATATAATCTTCTTAGTTAATTTTGGATTCTTTATGTCTCCCTCTTTCATATTCTCACATGACTATTTTTCCGAGTTCTTGAAAATTATAGCCAGCCAGCAGTAGCTGGTTCCCAATTTTATTTAATTAGCTTCTGAAACAAGCTTCTATTCCACGGTTCAAATTAGTTTCCTTGTGCACCCATTCGTCCACTGTTGATTCTTTTCAAATCCGTGACTCATCACACACTAGGTTAATTAATTAAGTTTTACACAACAAGATTTTTTGCTATAATTGGTAAAATTATGTCTAATTAAGTTCAGTTCTTAGAATTTAAACGACTTTTTCTTCATTACTAGTTTGACTTCTGAGAAGGCTCAAGTGTTAATAATTATTATCCATTTGATAACGAATTTGAACCCTAAAAACAATATTCCTATGAAAAATAAGGGATGGTGTAAATCAGAACTTTCACAAAATATTATTTGTATCGGAAGTTTTGTGCAATGAATACGATGTTTACTATTTTGATTTGTAAATCATCGACGTGTAACTTGTGTGGGCACTTCTTTAGTAATTAAAATTATTAATTATTACATTTAAAACAGTAGTCATTGCGTCACCTCCATTTCAATAGTAGTATCTTTATTAAACATGAAAGCATTATCATTTTCATCTAATTAAACATTTAAATTTGAAAATTTTCATTGATTGTAATTAACTTAAAGATAATTTAATTTTGTATGGTGACATGGATATGTGATCTTTTTTGAAAGTGATTTTTTATTTTACTGATCATGAACTTAATTATTATTATTATTTTTACAATTACATCATTAGAGATGGCAAAGCTGAATGCAAACGAGTGGTACTTCTTCAGTTTTCGTGACCGAAAATATGCGACAGGATTTCGGACGAATCGCGCGACGACATCTGGATATTGGAAAGCAACGGGGAAAGATCGGACGGTGATTGATCCGGTGACCAGAGAGCTTGCAGGGATGAGGAAGACGCTTGTGTTTTACAGGAACCGAGCTCCTAATGGGATCAAAACTGGTTGGATCATGCATGAATTTCGACTGGAGTCCCCACATATGCCTCCTAAGGTCAGCTTTCACATTGCCGCTTTCAACTTTTGTTATAATTTTATTATAGAAACTCACAAGAAAGATTGTGTGTGTGTATAATCATTCGAAAGAAATTGGATGGAAAGTTCCAAACTGGCCCTAGCTAGTATAATTGGAGTAATTTTTTGGTATCATAAATTAATAATTATATAACATTCAGGAATTATGTAAAACAAAACTATTATTTATATAATTTTTTTTTTTTTTTTTACTATTAAAAATGTGTAGTTATTTATTGTTAAATTATTAAATGAACGATATGATACTAACATTAGGTAAATTTTACTTTTAATGGGTTGTTTCATTATATAATGACTATAAGACAAAAGCTAAAGATTTTTTTTATTTTTTATTTTTTATAATTTGGGTTCATGAGTTACAGGAGGATTGGGTGTTGTGTAGAGTATTTCACAAGAGCAAGGGATCAGAGAACAATGAGAAGCTAAGCCCACAATATATCTTCGATAGTACTGCAACTAATAATGCTTCATCATTTACTTCGTCATCTCCTCCAAATGTGGACAGCAGAATGATTACTGTGCCATTTGGGTATCATCATCATCATCAACAACAAATCTCTTCTTCATCAGCATCTCCTAATAATTCATATCATAACCAAATGCTTAACCTTCTTCAATTTCCATCATCACATGATCATGAAAAGAATAACAAGAACCAAAGCAATGAAAGTAGCTCCAAAAATGATGATCATGATAATGATTATGGGTTCATATGGGACATGGAGATGGATTTGCAAGAAAACTGTTGCAGCAGCTTGGAAAATAATAATAATAATAATAATGGGGTGGTGGTAGCTTCAACCTTGGAGGATATGAGATTTGAATTGGATACCAGCATGGTTTTTCTATGAAGCTGCATCGACTTAATAATATTAGAAATTAATTAAACATTTTAAGTCTGTATGTATATATATATATATATATACACACATACTCATTTGTTGATTATTGTCATTTATTACTTAGTTCTGTTTGGCTTTGAGGGACAAGTTCTCCATGTTTCATTTGATTGGACATGTTCTTTCCGTAGGTTTTATATTCTATTTTTTAGATTCAACATAGATATGAATTAATGTTTTTATTATTACTGTCACTCGATCGCAGGAGAAAATCTT
>SKCR01050263.1:0-39299 GCA_019454045.1 Zanthoxylum bungeanum | reverse complement strand
GGTGGAAAAAATCTAGCCCCGAGATGGTGGAACGTAACAGTCTCGGCGGAACCAATCCAGCCCCGATTTGTTGGAATAATACAGACTCGACGGAACAAATCCAACCCCGAGCTGGTGGAATAATATAGACTCGGCGGAACGAATCCAGCCCCGAGCTGGTGGAATATAACAGTCTTGGCGGAACGAATCCAGCCCCGAGTTGGTGGAATAATACAGACCTTATGGGACAAATCTAGCCCCGAGCTGGTGGAGCAATTGAGACTTACACAAGGGAATATTTTCAACTCTGAGGCTCTGCGGATCCTGGCGCGGGCATCCCCTTGCCAGACCAGCGAAAAATGAAAATTGGGACAAAGTAAAGTTAACAAAAAATGGAGGTGACTTAGCACATACCCCAAAAAGAATTCACAAGTGTAAATAACAACTCGAGTTCTCCTGAACAGCGTCCTACCCGAGGCTTCCAAAACACTATCCTGAATCTCACAATTCAGTGTCCTGGCTAATCAGGCTATGGATACGCCGATCTGGGCGGTCATGCATATCCCCACGGGGGATATGGACACCCCGTGTGTGCCCTCACTGGGTGGTACTTAATGGGACTCACTAGCCAACTCGTAGGGGCAGAAACCTCCTTAGGTCCGGTTTACCCGAGACTCCTGAAATCAAGGGGACCATTCGGCCAAACCCAAGCTAGGTGGTCCGATGGTACTCAGCGGGACTCACCAGCCGACTCGTAGGGGAAGAAACCTCCCTAGGTCCGGTTTACCCGGGAGCATGATGATTATGGAGGCAATTAAGTCATCATCATGCCATACTCTCTGAATGTCTTCAACAGGACTTACCAGCCGACCTGCAGGAGGAGGAACGTCCATGGGTCCGGTTTACCCGAGCTGTTCCTTAAAGATGCGAGTCATAGGGTAATAACGTTCCGGCCTCGGGGGTTTGATAATGACACCCGGGGTTGGCGTACCACGAGGGGTTCGCGTGTTTCCCACATGTACTTCATCTCTTGATGCGTTCTGGGTCCTCAAAGGTGAAAGGAACCAGGTCGGATCACTTTCGCCCGAGGGTTTGATAATGACACCCGGGATTGGCGTGCCACAGGCTTGGTGCCATTCCCAGTTACCGATCACCCCTTCGCATCAAGCATGTCCCAATAATGTTGAACATAATTTTCGCATTTAATTAAACAACAAATAAAGTGGACAAGCTTTTTAATTCAGAAGGAGAAAAACATGTTCATATTCATGGTACCTACTGCCCTTCTTACAACTCTTGGTGGGTCATTTCAAGAGAGGCTTTACAAAAAGTCTTATAGTTCTGACTAGTTTGCCTATTTACTTGTGATTCAAAGAAAATGGCTATTGGAAGTACCTTCTCAGCATTTTGGCATTCCAGGGCGTTTTGAGCCGGGTACCGTCCAGTTGTTCCAAAAGATAGACACCCGGTCTTACTATCTCCAATATTCTATATGGCCCTTCCCATTTGGCGCCCAACGAACCTTCCTCGGGCCTTCGGGTATTCAACGTGACCCTCCTTAAAACCAGATCTCCGGGAAGGAAAGATCGAATTTGAACCTTCTTATTGTAGAAACGGGCCATCCTCTGCTGACAGATAGCCGCTTTGATAGCCGACTTCTCCCGCTTCTCTTCGATCAGATCAAGATGATTTCTGACAAGCTCTTCATTCTGCTCGGCTTCAAAATGTCAGACCCGATGGGTGATCATCCCTATCTCTGCTGGGATAACTGCCTCACACCCGTAAGCCAAAGAAAAATGGGTCTCTCCAGTGGAATCCTTGTAGGTCGTCCGGTGTGCCCACAATACTTCTGGTAATTCTTCGACCCACAATCCTTTACAAGATCCGAGCCTGGCCTTTAAATTTTCCTTGATCGTCTTGTTGGTAGCCTCGACTTGCCCGTTGGACTTGGGATGAGCAGGTGAAGTAAATCTCAAGGCGATTTGAAGATCTTCACAGAGTTTCCTGAAACCCTTACTGTCAAACTGTTTCCCATTGTCGGTAATGATGGCCTGGGGAATTCCGAACTAGGAGATGATATTCTTTTTTACAAAATATGTTGCCATCTTTTTCGTGATTGCAGACAGAGGTTCGGCCTCTACCCACTTAGTGAAATAATCGATGGCGACAATGGCGTACTTGGCTTGTCCCCGTTCTGCAGGCATTGGCCCGATGATATCTAACCCCTACTGGGCGAACGGCCAGAGGCTAACTATTGAAGTCAATTGCTCTGCCGGATAGTGATAAAGGTTGGCATTCTTCTAGCACCCCTCACACTTTATTGCTACCTTCATTCCGTCCTGGTGCATGGTCGGCCAATAGAATCCTTGTCTCAATGCTTTATGTGCGATGGACTGCCCCCGACATGACTTCCATAAATTCCCTCATTGATCTCCCTGAGCACATAGTCAGCCTCTTCTGCCACGAGGCATCTCAAAAGTGGCACAGTATACCCCCTCCGGTATAATACTCATTCTATCACATAAAACTTTGAGCTATGATACCTCAGTTTTCTCGCTTCTTTCCTATCTTCGGGCGTCTCCCCAGTCTCCAAATACTTCTTGATCGGGTCCATTCAGGAGGCCTCATCTCCAACTTCCACTTCCATTACCTCCGGATTCCCAACGCTCATTTCTTGTAGACAAATCAACGGGATGGTCCTGGGCTTCTCCGATTTAATAGAAGACGCCAGCCGAGCTAATGAGTCTGCTTGATGGTTACTTTCTCGACTGATCTGCTCAAACTGCACACTACCCATTTCTCCGGCCAGCTTCTTTACCTTGGCCATATACGCCACCATGTTAGGCTCCCTAGCCTGAAACTCGCCTCTCAGCTGCTGGATGGCCAGCTGGGAGTCGCTCTTTACAATCACATTTCGGACGCCCACCGCTGTACATAACCTTAATCCGGCCAAAATGGCTTTATACTCTGCTTCGTTATTGGTGTCCTCAAAAGCAAATCTCAGGCATAGACCACATGTCGTCGTCACTACTCCGTAACACGACCCTGGCCCCACAGCCCTGTGAACTAACATATCCATCCATGGACAACTCCCACTTGGTCTCCGAAATTTCTAAAACATGGGGCCCGATGAACTCGGCCATAAAATCCGCCAGAGCCTACCTGTGGAACACAGGAATCTGGGGCGACGCATGCTGTCCCAAGCTCGCGGCCCGGTCGGGAGTACGGAGTAGCCATGGGGGACTAAACCGGAGAATAATGGAGTCGCCACCCGGTGTGAACCGGGAAAATGAGATTTAAGGCCGCACTCACCCCTCGCAAGGGAAGACCTCAAATCGTTGGGTTCAGAATGGTCCCTTACTTATGTCACTTGTAATGAAAGAATTTACATAATAATTTAATCAGGCTTAAGTAACACTTATTCCTAAGAATATCATGCTTCTATATTTACGGGTACAAAATAATACTTATACATACATTTCACATATATCTCATATCTAATAACACATGCCTGAAAATACCTCAAAGTAACAATGAACATACAACTTCATTCAGCATATCATATTCATGAAAAAACACAAGCATACATAATATCCGCACAAGCATACATGTGAGCACTTTTCCAAGTGATACGTGGAATTGTATCCCAAGTACAGACTGCATTACCGTCCATTCGGAATCGGCTACGGAATTTATGTCTGGGTTTCCATCCGATATATCACAAGAAATAATACTCCAAAGTCATTATGGCATAGGCATATGAATCGTAATGCGTTAAATCAAGACTAAGGCAAACGAAGCAACTAATGGAATAAACATGCTTTTCATTATTATGTGCACAAAGATAAGAATGACTATGTGTGGTTCCATAAAAATCACCTAAGAAACAATTATACGTGGCATGTGATGAATATGTCTCAGTTCAGTGTGTTCGCGTTCGTGTAGCGTTCGTAAACGCGTTCGAACGGAAATGAAACGGAATGCTCATGTTCATATGGCGTTTGTTAACGCGTTCGAACGGAAATGAAACAGAATGCTCACGTTCATATGGCATTTGTTAACGCGTTCGAACGGAAGTGAAACAGAATGCTCACGTTCGTATGGCGTTCGTGAACGCGTTCGAACGGAAATGAGACCTGATGCATGATAAGGCAAAATGTATGCGCGTTCGAGTTGCGTTCGTAAACGCGTTCGAACGGGAACAGACCTGATGCATGAAATGGGACGCAATACATAAACAACAAAATAAAGGGGTGCGGCGAAGTACTGCCGTAAAGGTGGCCTTTTGGGGCTCTTGGTCTCTCAAAGAGAGGACCTTTATACCAACATACTAGGCCCATGCGCGTCACATCACACATACAAAAATAGAGCCAATCATATCAAAACCAAGTATGCCCGATTGAACACATCTTACATCCAATCCGAACACACATCAACCGGCGCGGCAAAGCATCGTGGTAAAGGGTTTTAACCCCTCCCCATAAGGGATCTTTCATTCCACTTACTAAGCCCATGCGCTTGATTGAACCATGCATAAAAAGATAAAGTCAATAATATCAAACTAAGTATGCCCGATTGAACGTATCTTGCATCCAACCGAACACACATCAACCGGCGCGGCAAAGTAGTGTCACAAAGGTGGCCTTTTCGGCTCTTCGTCTCTAAAATAGAGGACTTTGGACTAACTCACTAAGCCCATACGCTTGATTGAATCATGCATAAATAAACAACATACAGAATTCAAGTGAAAAATAAACAAACCAAAGCAACACAAGGCAAAAGATAGTGCCGTTTACTCAAGCGGTACGTGGAGTTGTGTCCCGAGTACAGATCATATTACCGTCTATTCGGAATCGGCTATGAAATTTATGTCCGGGTTTCCATCCGATATACCGCGAGAGTTAACACATTTCTCATTCATCCCATACCCACAACACACATCATACATAAACAAGATTCAACGAATAAGTAAAATATAATCAAAATAAATAACAAAAATCACGTAGAGATGGGTGTGAAAAGTACCCTCAGGTCTAACCTTTTAAGCCGTCTCTCGGACTCGCGTTTCACGAAGATCGGAAGGGGTAAAGCTCCGCAACTTTTTTGGTTCACTGGTTCAGCGTCCTAGCTCACTGCTTTGCTGTTTTGCTTGCGGTTCGAACTCCGTTCTGCTCCTGTTCGGCCTCTGTCTTGCTGCTCACTGCTCGGGCCACCTGTTTCAACGTTTTCAATGAACTGTTCCAAGTTTGCGTGGGTTCTTAGTGCAGTTGTGTGTGATTATTTTTAAGATTATCTATGCAGTTTTTATGTTACTATTTTTAAGGTTTTTAGGGACTGTTTTAAGAGGATTTGGGCTACTGTTTTAAGGTGATTCAGGGGCTGTTTTGAGTGTTTGTTAGGGGGTGTTTTAGTGGTTGTAAGGGCTGTATGGGGGGATGTGTTCTCGGTGCAGGAGGGGAGTGTTTTGATTTGGCTAAGGAGGGTTATTGCTTGTGGTGGTCTCGGTTATGGTGGAGGATTGAGGCTCTTGTTGTCTCGGCTATGGAGGAGGTGGTTAGGGCTCTTTGTTCTTTTTTTTGTGTATATGTGAAGTGTCTTGGGCGTGTATTAGAGAGAGTTGGGCGTGAATTCTATGTCTTAAGGAGAGGATGGCTTTGGTTAGGGTTGTTTATATAGAAGAGAGCTAGGGTTTGCCCTTGTCTCACAAGGAAGAGATCTAGTTTCCAAATTAGGAGTCCTAAGGATGGTATACACAAGATTGAGGGGGGACAAAATATTTTAAATTAGGAAGTCAACTATTTTAAATTGGTAGATGTCTTATTAGATTAGGAAGTCAAATATTTGATTGGTTTTAATTGGTCAATGTTGATTTTAATTAGGCATATCTTCTTTTTAATTTTAGTTTAAGTTTGGTAAATGTTTTATTTAATTGGTAAATGGTTTAAATATTTTATTTAATGTTTAATATTTAAATTAATATTTATTTATTTAATTTGGGATGTGTTTTATGGGCTTTGGGGAGCTAAATGGGCTGGGGTGTGAGGCTAGCAGCAAAACCAGAATTACCGACACCGTTCGAACGCTTCCTCAAACGCGACACGAACGCCCGCAATCTGTTTGACGTTCGAATGAAGTAATGAACGCAACACTAATGAAGACAGTGAGCTTGTTTATTCTGAATTTCCCCTTCCGATATCCGTTTCCCGCGGCTTCCGTGACTCAAAAGGTAGTGCCTGCAAATGAGACTCATCATCGGGTTTCACATGCAAAAATACAATGCCTACACTGCCTTTTCACCGCCACCCTTGGCAAATAAGATATATCGTACTCACTCAACTCCACTGATCATTTTACCAACCGGCCCGAAATCTCCGATTTATACAGGATCTACCTCAAAGGGTGGTCGGTATAGATTAAAAGTATGGTTTCAGCTTCCTAGCAGCCGTAACCAATGATAATGCCATCAGTTCATGAGCCGGATATCTCGTCTCCGCATTCAACAATGCTTTGCTGATGTAATATACCGACCTTTAGATCTTATCGGCCTCCCGCACTAACACCGAGCTCACAACATATTTAGATACAGCTAAATACAAAAACAAAATCTCACCAGGGATCGGTTTAGCCAAAAGTGGAGGGTGGGCCAAATATTGCTTGAGCTGTGTGAAGGCTTCCTCGAACTCTTCCATCCATGTGACACCCTTCTTAATCTTCTTAATCAACTTGAAAAATGGATGGCACTTGTCGGTAGCACGGGATATGAACCGGTTTAGTGCAGCCACTCGACCTGTCAAGCTTTACACTTCTTTGACTGGCCTGTGAGACTTCAAATCCAAAACTGCTTGGATTTTCTGCGGGTTAGCCTCTATTCCCCGCGCACTGACCATATACCCTAGAAACTTCCTTGATGCCACTCCAAATGCGCACTTTTCTGGATTCAACCTCATGCCATGCTTTCTTATCAGCTCGAAGGTTTCTGCGAGGTCGGTCAAATGACCCTCCGGTTTCATAGTCATTGTTATCATGTCATCCACATACACTTGCATGGTTTTTCCGATGAGGGGCTTAAAAACCTTGTTCACAACCTCTGAAATGTTTCCTATGTATTCTTCAAACCGAAATGCATCACCCTATAACAATGCACCCCCGATCCGTGATGAACGCAGTCTTTTCCTCGTCCCCGGGATGCATTTTTACCTGGTTGTAACCCGAAAATGCGTCCATGAAACTAAGTAGTCCGTGACAGGCAGTTGAATCCACCAACTGATCTACTTTCGGGAGTGAGAAACTATCTTTCAGGCAGGCCATATTAAGGTCGGTGAAGTCCACACACATCCTTCATTTCCCGCTAGGCTTCTTCACCAGAACCACGTTGGAGACCCACTCCGGGTACTTTACCTCTCGGATGAAACCTACTTTTAGCACTCCCTCTACCTTGACCGATATCGCCTCACAACGCTCTTGGTTGAATATTCTTCTTTTTGCTTAACTGGCTTGTGACTCGGATCCACCGCCAAGTGATGGCTGATAAACTTAGGGTCTATCCCGGGCATGTCGATATGCCCCCAAGCAAAGATATCTGCATACCGCTTTAAAAGCTTTAGGAGATCCTTCTTCAGGTTTTCTTCCAAACTTGCTCCTACCTTGATGATTTTCCCTGGACCAAAGAGTTCCACCGACTCAAGCTCTTTAGCTGCCCCCAAACGGGCAAACTTCTTGAGCCGCACATCTGGACATTCGTCTGATTCCTCATCCTCCTCCTCTTCCTCCCTTTTTTTTCTCTTCTTCCGCCTATCCTTCTCAACACAAAGAGTTTCTTTCGAAATAGTAGCAAAGCAACTCCGGGCCACCTTCTGACTTCCACATACAACCCCGATCCCGGCCCGGTGAGAAATTTCAACTTTAAGTAATAACATGACATGGCGCCCTTCGTCTTCATCATGAAGGGCCGGCCCACAATGACTTGATAATTGCTCATGCAATCCACCACCATGAAGTCTATCATGATCGTCCGAGTGCGTGAGGAAGTTCCCACCGTCATGGCCAACTGTATTCTTCCCAATGGGATGACTGTTGCTCCCACAAACCCGTATAAGGGCGTTCCGTCCTGGGTCATTGTCGCATACTCTATCCCCAATCCATCCAATGCTTCATTGGAGATTATGTCGACCGCACTCCCCGGATCCACCAAAATCATGTCTACCTCTGCTCCCCTTATCACTACTTTCATTATCAATGCATCTTTGTCGGTGAACATTATAGGGACAAAACGATCACTTTGCAAGCCCTGGGTCTACCCCACCGACATTATCTCCGATCCTCGGACCCTGTAGTAATTTTTTCGTGATCGGTTCGAGTCTTTGGCCAGCGTCCTTCCCCCGGTGATGGTATATGTTTGTCTATGCTCTTGCCGCTGCCGAGCTGTCATGGTCCCTTGGTCAATTTACTCATTTAGATAGCCGTTTTGCGCTAGATTTTCCATCTGCTCTCGCAGATCTTTACAACCCTCGGTCGAGTATCCCCTCATATTGTGGTGCACACAATAATGTTTTTTGTTCTTCTTTTCTACCGGATACTTTCTTAGATCGGGCTCCATTAAGAGGCCCATACCTTGAATTTCTTTCACGATCTGAGCCATTGGTTTGTTCAATGGTGTGTAGCCTACTCCCCCGGCCACATGGTTTACTTGCATCTGAGCTCTCCTCTCTTGTGGCGCATTGCTGGGAGGCACCGACCTGAACTCCCTCTGTCTGGGAGGAGGATTCCTCAACTCTCTATCCGGCCTCCGTGGCATCTCCGGCTTCTGCACTATTTCCTTCTGAACTCATCCCTTCGGGCGGCCTTCTCCTTTTCCTCCATCAAAACAAACTTTCTCGCTAACTCCAGAGCTATGGCGTAGTCTGGTACGTCCTGGACCCTCAAGTGAGTCCACAGTATTCCCACCTTTAGGGCCCCTTTAAGACTTTCCAAAGCCTCCATTGACTCATAGGCCCCGACCTCGAGCACCAAATTGTGGTACCATTCAATAAAATTCTTCAAGGGCTCATCATCCCTCTGCTTCATCAACCTCAACTCTCCTATTGTCTTTTTTGGAACACACGCTCATTTGAAATGCCGAATGAACGACTTCATGAGCTGTGAGAAACTATTGATGCTCCCTGGAGTCAAACTTCTGAACCACATAATGGCAGGTCCACCCAGGGTCAAAGGAATCACCTTGTAAATGGCCTATCCCACCATTCCTTGTACTTCCATTATCAGGACGAAGTTCTCAATGTGAGACTTAGGATTGGTGTGACCCCTGTATGCATTTATTGACGGCATTGTGAACCACATAGGAAATTCTACCAACAAGATTTCTTCTGTAAATGGAGATGACATCTCTTCGTCCTGACCATCCCCTTTATCCACCTTTAGATTTTCCTCCCACTTTTTCATTTCTTTTATAAACCAGGCTTTCATATGGTTATCAGTATCATCATATTGCCTCCCCCGAACATCTTCACGTCTGTTTCCCCAATCACGACGTGCACAATGGCTAGACACCTCTCGTTCACCTCTCATATATCTCATACATTCTCCCTTCTTGGAACGTGGGCTATTACTTGATGACTCCATCATATGTCTCTCTTCTACTTCCCCCAACATTCTTTCTGTTGGCGGAGCTGTCGCTATCACCACTGACCTCACCCTATGTGGCTCCTTCCTCCCATATTCATTGTCACCGCTCAAGTCTACCATATTTTTCCCTTCTGCTATCTCATTTCTCCTCCGACTTGGACCAGCCTCCAACCTCTCATTGTTTGCTTTTTCCAGCATTTCCAGTTTCTCCAACATGGCCTTCATGAGTGTTTGGTTCTCCTCCCTATCCTTTCTCATGCCCTCCTCCATTTTTCCCATCCACTCTGTTGTTGAACTCTCTGATGACCTATGGTTCCCATCTTCCGCCATCGTCTTACTACGCAAGCTGATTTTTGTTATTTCCCCACAGACGGCGCCAACTGTTGACGGATGATTTTCATTCGAGGGACAGTTTCGAGCTAACTCTCCCGAGACAACCTTCCTTCAACCTTGAATTTGTTTGGTTATGGGGAGACCAAAGGCAAATTTTGACGAAAAACAAAAAACACATAAGAAATCGAAAAAAAATGATTTAACGTGGTTCGGTGGAGCTTGTCCAACCTAGGTCCACGGTCGCAAAGAGGGGTGGGGGGTTTTTTTTATTACTAAACCGAGCTCGGCCTATCTGTTTTAGTGAATGTCTAATAAAACCGAGCAGGTTGTGCTATTTCTTACAAGTAGTTCTCAAATGGAAAATTCTGTAACCCTTACAAATGTGATCAAACTTCCCTTATATATTACTCAATACATGGCACTGTTCCCGTATCTTTATGACGTCAGCCTCGCAGATTTTAAGATTTGACAGGTTCTCTTCCCCATTATGTCGTCGCCGAAAGTAAAACCTACCCTACAAATCCCTGTCAAATCACGTCGTAAAAGTGAACTGTCTGGCCCTTTTCATTAATGATGACAGCCTGTTGAATTTCGAATGTGAGAGTTTTTGGAGGGAAAATCTAGTTGTTCCCATCACGCGTCGGTCTTCGAGAGGTCGGCCAGATAACGAACTGATCCACCCCCACCATTTCCGACCTGATTCATAATATTCGAGCTATCGATCCTGGGAGTGAGTAGAAATGCACCGCGCTACCGAGCTGTTGTGGTCGGTCTCTACTCACTTATTGTCGGTCTTGAAGAACTGAATCATGTTATGTCATCTGGATGAGTGGAACTTCCCTCTTTTCCCTTACCGATCTGTTCAGAAACTTTAGCCGCAGAAATCCCCATCAACATATATATTCTGTTTAGTAATTGAATTTTTTAATACATTAAGTTATTTTACATTCATCGTGAACTTCCCATTATAATTACAGCTTATGAGGATAATACTATTCACTATGGGTGTTCATAGGGACGGGTCAACCCGCGACCCGACCCGACCCGACTCGCGCGGGTTCAAAAAAACATTTGCAAAATTTTGACCCAACCTGATCCGACCCGAAATTTCGGATCGGGTCACGGGTTTAGGTTAGAAAATTTGGGTCTGACCCGACCCGATATAATTATAATATATATATATTTAATGATACAATTTTAACTAGAAATAATTGTAGTTGGAATGGCAAAGTAATTGTTAGGCCATCAAAGAGCCCCAAGTTCGAATCCCAACATGCCCAAATCCGAAAATTTTGTTTAATTTTCTTTAAAATTAAAATATTGTTGGTGGGACTCGAACCTAAGATTAAGTAGATATCAACCAAAGACTTTGCCATTGCAGCTACACACATATCTTGTAAAATTTGTATCAATATAATATATATATTATATTTACAATATATTATGTTGACCCGACCCGACCCGCAGTTTTTTGACCCGACCCGTTGCGACCCGACCCGCGCGGGTCAACTTCTTAAATTTCGGGTTTCGGGTCAAATGATCCGAATGACTCTACCCGATCGGGTAAAAAAATCGAAAAACCCGACCCAACCCGACCCTTGAACACCCCTAATATTCACATATGGAATGCTACTACTTATAGGTAATAACTTGTTTGATTAATTGGTGGCACAGTCCTCAAATTGTCCTTGATTTTACAGGCTCGAGAATATACTGAACTAATCAATTTGCATAGGGTTCAAACCAGTAAGTTTCTTGATCAATTGCTACTCTCGCTCGTTATTAATTTGCATAGGGTTATATAATTTTTCTGTAATTACTTGCCCATGATGTGTGGTGTCACGGGCTGACTTTTTCCTTAACGGAAAAAGGACACGTGCGGCACTTACCAAGGGACACGTCCCGCGTAAGTCAGCCTACATGAAGCCTTTGTACCCAAATTCACATTTTTAGGAGGCTCAATACCCATAATATAATGAATTACGAAAGCTCACAAGCTATCTCAACGCATACACATGTGGACCCGCACAACACCAGGACTCGGCACTCGAATGGCACAACCGTATATAAAATATGGCATTTTCCCGCCAACTCAATCTCGACAATACACCATTGTCCACACATTGTCTAAGGGCGAGAGGGTTCACAGCTAAATCCCCAAGACCACTGAAGCCCCCTTGGCCACCCCAAGGTTCACCTAGGCTTCCCATCTAAAGAGGTTTTAGAGACATTGCACGTGTTTCATCAGTATACACACCTAGCGCTTGAGTTGTCACACCCCCCTCTAAAATCTTTATTAAGCGGATTTTCTGGGAACTCTTTTAGCGATACAATAAGCCACTATATAAGTGACTTTGGGTTAAAATCTTGTCCCTAAACGAGCTCGTCTTGATGGTTTTCCACAATACCCCCATTGTTGCGGCAAAGTGCACGGTAAGGCACACTGCCAAAATCTCCATGTAAATCTCGAAATCTAACTCTGGGGCTGAAATTTTCCTAGTACAAGTGACCATAATATTCACTTATGAACTTGGTCCAACTCGATCCGGCTCCCCGGCACGTTAGCTCCTTCACAATGCCCCAAACTAGGCCAACGTTTAGGGGCAAGCTAACATATCTCTAATTCTCCTGACAAACTTCCAAACCGGACCTCACGGGCAAAATCTCCCCAGTACATAGGCCCATGAGAGATACTTAGGACCTGGAGTGAGCTCAATCTGGCACTCTGAAACATAAGGTCCTTCACAATGCACCAAAACTACGCTATTGCCTAGCGGCAAACTAGTGTATCTCTAGATCTCCCGACAAACTTCAGAACGAGATCTCACGGGCAAAATATCTCCAGTACATATGCCCATGAGAGTTATTTAGGACTTGGAGCTAGATCAATTCGGCACTCCGAAAAATGAGCTCCTTCACAACCCCACAATACTACGCTAGTGGCTAGCAACAAGTGTGTGTGTTTCTAATTCTCCAGGCAAACTTCTGAATAAGGCTTCACAAATGAAATCTCTCCAGTACAAGGTCCCATGAGAGATATATTTGACCATGAATGAGCTTGATACGGTGTCCTGAAACATTAGCTTCTTTATAATGTGACCGAACATCTTAGCCTTAAGCTAAGACCGTGACATCATCCCCTACCTCATTCATCGGTGTCCTCGACGATGACATAAATTGAGGGTTGTTCAAATCGTATTTGATCACGAATCTCCTTCGATTCTTATAAATAAGGCACTCAGTGAAGACACTGCAATAATATTTGTATCGACGTATGAAATTACATGTCCACGTTAGTAACATTATGCGAATTTATAATGAATTGGGCACACAATATCTAAAGACAACAACATCATATACACTCCCATGTATAAGTCTTTGTTTTTGATATAATGGCTCAACTTTGTCACTAGGCACAAGTTCCCGCACATGGTTGGATTATCAACCCAACACATTGTTCATGCAGCTTGTAGGAATCCTCATCATTGCATGTGGAACAACTCCACACAAGTGATTTTGTATTAGTTTTCATGTCCAGTCTCAGTCACAACTCCATACAAACTTGTTAGTGTCTCTAAGACTTGCCAAGGATTCTAAACATGATTCTAGTGTGAATACATCAAGTGAAAGTAGCGGAAATACTCACATTGATCGGATTTAGGATTTCAAAATTCCATGGATGTAGAAGCTCCAAGCCTTTGATTTGAATTCCAAACTCATGGGTGAGTTTCCCTATCACCTCACAAGACTCCTTTAAGTGCTAGCTTTGAAGATTTTTGAAGCAAAAATCAATGGAAACAATAACCAAGTTCACGGCCAAAGAGAGAGAAGAGAGAAGATGAGTGAATAGTATTTTTTGTTTTCCGAAAACTAATACAAAATGTTGACTTCCAAAGTTAGTTTAAAGAAAAAGAATTCATTAAATGCAAGCCAACTACTCACATCACATGTCAAACAATTTGATGTAAGTTATGGGTCCCACCCAATTAAATTCAAAATTCAAGTTAGCTTACACAACACACTTTGGGCCCGGTTTCTTTTAATCCGATTAAATGAATTTTCCGTCGCGACGTAATTAAATCCAATTTAATTAAATAATAATGCCTAGCAAAATTATTACGAAAGTCGCTTACGAATTAATTCCAAATTAATTCGTTCACTTGAATTAAAATCCAATTTTAATTCCGCATTGAAATCCAATTTCAATTCATATATCCGATATATTATTTTAGCCCAATTAAATAAATTAAATATTAAAATATAATTTAACTATTAAATTTACTTTGCCGATTAATTTCAAATTAATCGCGTTCTCTCTTCTACACGAATTAATCCAAGATTAATTCTTCACGCAATTAATCCCAGATTAATTTTCTCTCTCATAATTAATCCCAGATTAATTCTGTTCGAGTCAAATGTCATCGGTGAATCTTTGGGAAGCGACCCAAGAGATCCCTGGATATGTTGGCAGTAAATACGGTCATCGGACTATCCGAACATGTGCGTACCCGGTACCACCTTCTTACCGATTTACAAGACATGGTTGGCTTCTAGCAAAGCACCATGCCTACCCAATTCTCCAGAAATATATTCAACACGGAATATATATAATTTGTATCAGGAGTAGTATACTATATATTGCGTAATACGATCCAGTATCAGATGTCACATGCTAGGCCTGGGGATGGAATTGTGTCTGTCACGTACGAAGCATATATCAGATCACTAGAAACTAGTCTCTGTAATCAGATAATCATGACCTAGTCATACTATCCCGATAGCTGCAGCATTTAAGAGTACCGGTTCTGTATCCCTGCGTGATCATCATCTCTATATGACTGAAGTGATACTTCCATCTTGTCATCACACCCAATACACTACGATTCTCAGTATACCCAGAAGAGGCGTACACAGAACCCGTTAAAGCTCTGGACGACCAAAACCAAAGTATACTGATTGTCGCAAGTATTAGCGATGCAAGTCTCAGGTTAATACCATATACACCTACCCTGATTCGGATTCCCATAGACACATAGTCATACTACCAATGGGACTCCGATAGGTCTATCCAAAGCAAAGTTGTTCCCGGTCAACGGCTAACAGAACCTCATATCACACTTGCATAAGTATACTTAAATATATGAGAACTATGACGTTAAGCTTCCATAACACGCACAAGTGTAATACTAGCCTATTCCGCATTATCGATGTCCAGTCTCGATAATACTACGACTAAGGATATTTAATGATTAAACCTTTCGTGGATTAATACTGTCTCATATCTTATTAATCTGATACTAATCATATGGACTTTTATCATTTATATAGTCAAGTAATCCAATTACAAAAAAATGATAAAAGAGCAATTTACTTTGTCACATAGTTAATTTGTACAAAGAACACCATGTCTTTTTCAAATAGTGATGCTATGGGTCATAATTGTCCAACAATCTCCAACTTGGCCTATAGCCAATCACTCAAGTGTCCAACACCTGAATTATGTACGGGTCGCTCAAACTTTTGCTGAGATATAGCTTTCGTCAGTGGATCTGCAAGGTTATCATCTGAAATGATTTTTCGATCTTCACATCGCCACAATGTGTGATCTCTCGAATCAGATGAAACCATCGAAGTACATACTTGGATCATTGATGAGACCGTAATTCCTTAGCATGTGATGTAGCCTAGCTCAGCTACTAACAGAACTACTCCTAATCCAATTAGGAATTTTATAGATCCAAAATGCTTCTTTTGATGCCTCAGCCGCAGCAATGTATTCCACTTTTGTTGTTGAATCGGCAATAGTTTCTTGCTTGGAAGATTTCCAGCTCACTGTTCCATTGTTCAAAAAAAATATGTACCCTATTGTGACTTACAGTCGTCTTTATCGGTTTGGAAACTTACATCGGTGATCCCAGTCACCTCAAGTTCTCCATCTCCATAAATTAAGAAATCATCCTTAGTTCGTCTAAGATATTAATGGATGTTCTTAACATCAATCCAGTGACCATCACATGGATCGGCCTGATAGTGACTGCAGATGCTCAAAGCAAATGAGACATCAAGTCGCTTACATGTCATGACATACATGATTGATTCGACTGCTTAAGCGAACGGGATCTGATTCATTGCATCTCTCTCATCTTTAGTTCCAGGACACATGTCCTTAGATAGAGAGACGCATGTTATACTGGAAGCAGTCCATTCTAGGACTGATTAATGTTGAATCTCTTCAACACTGTCAATGTACGACTTCTCGAAGAGTGCCAACAACTTTTAGATCTATCCCAGTAGATCCTTATTCCTAGAATAAATGTTGCCTCTCCCAAGAATTTCATGGAGAATTTTAATGAAAGCCAATCTTTCACCGATTTTAGTATGTGAATGTCATTGCTAAGAAGCAATACATCATCAACGTATAGGACAATCAATGTCACTGCGCTCCCACTAACCTTCTTATATACACAAGAATCATCATCGTTTTGAATGAAACCATATTGTAATATGATCTCATCAAAACGTTGGTTCCAAGAACGCAATGCTTGCTTCAATCCATAAATTGATCGATTTAACTTGCAAACCTTGTTTGCATGTTTTGGCATGATAAAACCGTCAGACTGTTGTATATAAACATTCTCCAAAAGGTTTCCGTTAAGGAAAGCGGTTTTGACGTCCATCTGTCATATTTCATAATCGAAATATGCAGCTTTAGCAAGCATTATCCGAATGGATTTAATCATGACAATGGGTAAATGGTTTCGTCGTAATCGACACCATCTTGATGACGATACCCTTTCGATACAAGCCTAGCTTTGTACGTTTATTTGTTGCCATCCATGTCTGTATTCACCATGAAGACCCATTTGCTACCAATAGGCACAATGCCTTCTGGTACATCAACCAGTGTCCAAACTTGGTTGTATACATGGAATCCATTTTGGACTTCATGACATCTTGCCATAAAGCGGAGTCGATACCTTTTATCGCTTCCTCATACGTAATCGGTTCATTATCCTCAATAAGATTAATGTCTACATGAGGTGAGATCAGAAACCCATACCTCTTAGGTTGTTTTCTGACTCTCTCTTACCTACGCAGTTCTTGTGTATTATAAGATTGTGGAACAGTCCCATCCCTGATGAACTGTTTGTATTCCGTGAGGGGATCAGTGACAGGAACAGTATCACTCCGATTTTCATCGAGTTCTACTTTCCTCCCACTTACCACTGCATTTAGGAATTCCTCTAAGGAAAACCGCATGGTGAGCAACAAATATTTTGTTCTCTTATGGGTTGTGGAAATAACATCTTTTGGCTTCCCTAGGATAACCAATTACAAATAGGCACTTATCCGATTTGGGTTTTAGTTTGGTACCATCCAAACGTTTAATATATGCCCAGCATCCCCAAATCTTCAGGAATGAGAAACCAGGTTTCTATCCTGTCCATATTTCATATGGAGTCTGTCCAACAGATTTTGACGGAACCTTATTCAAAATAAGTATTGCATTGTTCAATGCGTATCCCTAGAAGGAAATTGGTAGCTCAGTGCGACTCATTATTGACCTTACCATGTCCAACAAAGTTCGGTTTCTCCGTTCAGACACACCACTCAATTGAGGTGTTTCGGGAAAAGTTCACTGTAAAAGAATACTATACTATTTCAAGTAATCGAGAAACTCATTGCTCAAGTATTTTCCACCACGGTCCAACCGTGATGTTTTAATACTTTTGCTGGTCTGTTTTTCTACTTCGTGTCGAAACTCTTTGAATTTATCAAATGTTTCCAACTTGTGTTTCATAAGACACACATAACAATAACGTGATGCAACATCCATACAGGTTACGAAGTATTGATATCCACCTCTAGCCTGGCTAGACATGGGCCCACATACGTCACCGTGAACGATGGCTAATAGCTCGGTGGCACGTACACCTTTACCACTAAAAGGTGTTTTAGATACTTTACCTAATAAATAAGATTCGCAGATATCATATGAATTATGATCAAATCCATCCAAGTATCTACTCTTCTGAAGAGTGGATATACAAGTCTTGTCAATGTGTCTCAGACATCAATGTCACAGATAAGTCTCATCCGTGTTACTTAGTTTGAGCCTTTTTGTTTGTCATGTTATATGTTTGAGATTCATTTTATTCAAAATATAAAGACTATTATTAACTTCTTCTGTACATATCAAAATGTTATCTTTATATACAAAACACCTAGTGTTCTAGAATACAAAGATACACCCGCAACGGGTTAAACAAAATGCAGAGAAGATGTTCCTTAGTCAAACTAGGTACAAAATAACAGTCACCTAATGTAATTACATGCCCCAAGGGCAGATACAAAACATAGGTCCCAACAGCCAAAACAGCGACTATTGTCCCGTTTCCGACTCGTAGGTCGATCTCGCCTAAAGCCAGTATCCTGCTAATCAGTAGATCCTGCACACCAGTATATATGTGAGTACCACATTCAGAATCAAAAATTTAATTTTTAAAACCAGTAGTGGACATGTTTATAACAAACATACCTGAAGTCGGAGCCTTGCCCGTCTTCACTTCCTTCAACTTTGCCTTGTTTTCACTTCCTCCAACTCCATTTACCACAATGTAGGCAGACGTCTTGGGATATGTCATTAGTCTTCCCAGAAGACTTTGATGATTTGGCCATGCCCCTTTTCTTCCTTTTCTTCACAACCCAGAAGCCTTCGGCCAAGCCTTGGCCATCTGGGATGTCGAAGTAAGGTGCGCCTCGCGCTTCTTGCCCTTTAGAAGCTCTGGCTCTGCTTCTTTCAGCATCGCCATTAACTCTCCAAGAGTTTTCTCTTGGTTCATCATATTATAGTTTATAATGAACTCGCCCTAGCATTCGGGCAAAGACTGTAAGATCAAATCTATAGAAGTCTCGGCCTCGAAGGTTATGCCCATCTAACCTAGCTGTTCAATGTCAGCAATCATCTGCGACACATAGTGCTCGACAGACGTACCATCTGACATACACGAACGAAATAACTTCTTGTGCAATTCGTGCTTCTGAGATCTAAGATTAGATCTGTGAAGATCCTTCAATTTCAACATCATACTATAAGGATCCAATCATTTGTTCTGACGACGAAATTGAGGAGTCATTGAGGCAATGATGATGGATTGAGCACTAAAGTTATCATCACGATGAGTCTTCCAAAGCTCATGCTCTACTATTTACTCAACTCTGGGCTCAGGCCCGAGAGGTTTCTCTATGACATAGAGTAACTTCTCGGCTCCTAGGACTATCCTGAGATTCATCTCCAATCTGGAAAATTGGAGCCGTTAAAGACATTCTCGCCCATTATTATGTCTCTAACGCTAATCTTTCCAGCCATCTCAGTTGCAATAGTCCAACTATTCAATCAACGATTTTGGGTACACTCAAAATGTAATGGTTACTATAGTCCAACTATATAACCAACTACAAGTGGAGTAGTGTCTTGTACAGTCTAACTGTTCAAATAAAGCAATATTTAATATTATTCCAACTAATATATTTATAACAACGATAAATAAAATAAAAGAGCGTGTGTAAGCAAGTATTAAATGAAATTGCAAATTTAATACTAGCCTCCCACTATTTTTCGGCGAGCCTCTAACCCTCTGTGGAGTTCTCGGGAAACCTAGTTTCCTAGTGGGCTAGGATCCCGTTAAATAACACACAACCTTTACTTTGGCCAACAAGCTGTATGAAACTTAACTAGGTAGATCTCTAAGATCAATTGGATCTCATCTAATTCCTAGATCCGGTAGGTGGACCTCCAAGTCCAAAATATATATCCAATATATATTTCCTAACCTCTTCCTCTGAATCAACTAAGCCTTGGCTTTGGCTCAACAAGCTTAATGATTCTAGTTAAGCCTGACCCATTGACAGTGGGAAAGTTCATAATCCACGTCGATGTACATAAGTGACCTTGACTTTGGCCAACAAATCATAACTGCCCAAGACATGCGATATGTAACAAAGCCTTCGTGGTTCAAACACATCCGCGATGGACAATGATCTTGACTTTGGCCAACAAACCAATGCCAATCTTGGATCTTGAGAGAGAACCACTCAATGGAAGGAAAAAGCTTAATATATATTGATGGTTTTTCGCGTAAATTGGCAACCAATTTATTATCTCTGATTAGGTCTCATCATACACCCTTAAACATGCATTCTAAAAACATAATAAGGCGAGATAAAATAATAATGATATGCGGATGGATATATAACAATTTGTTCCTAGAACAAATCTCTCTCTTTTCTCTCTCCCGCTAGCACTATTCATACTTCAACCCAATTACATAAAACATTAAAGAAACCTCATTTACATTGAGGGGAATTGGTGAGAAGAGAAATAAAAAGAATAAAGAGATAATAGGCTGGACACGCAGGTCCAATTTAATAAATTCCAAATTTATTACAATAATTTCCAAAATTGCCCCTACCCTTCTAATATCCATCCGATATACATTATTCATACAAATACATCCAGGTATTCACACAAAGCATGCTATCAATCTAATCTAATCTAATTAATTAATCTTTGATTAATAACCATCCAATGTTCATACAACGATTTGATTTGCGCGAGTCCAACTCGTTTATGAATAAATACTCAAAGTACATATTCTTAAATTATATCGAACTACAATTTTAAATCCAATTTAATTTTTATCCAATACTAATTCGTATTTAATTCCAAATTAAATAATTACACTTATTTTAGTGCCTTTTAGACTTATATTCTAAATCTAAGTCTAAAAGGCACTCAAAGGCCCAATTAGTATCCAATACTATTTTAATTAAAGTCCAATGGGCTTTCAATTAATTCTTAAGGCATGGGCTTTGGCCAATATGGATCCAATCCAAGATGCCAAGGCCCAATAAGGAATCACCGTTTTGCCAAAAATCAATTTAGGCCCATTAGGCCCAATTAAATTATTAAAGGCCCAAAAGCTATATTTGGACTTTATGGAAATGGTTTTAGGCACAATTTGGATCCAATCCAATTGTCCAAAACCATGCTTGGCCCAACCAAGTCCATTGAGCCCAATTATAACAAATTAGTCCAATTTAATAAATTCCAAATTTACAGACTAATACATATTAACATAATATTCTAAATATCATATTAATTTTTATTAAAGTGTAATTAACACAATTAATTAATTAATCCAATATTTCCAAAACACCAATTAATCTAATTAATCATGTTTAATTATCCAATTCAAGTCCAACACAAATTGAAGCAAAACCAACTCATTCCAACATGCACAAGTTCACGACAATACATGAAATTAACATCCAATTTTGATTTCAATCCAATTAAATCAACAATTAACATTCAATTTCATGCCAATTAAAATATCCAATTGTCAAATTCAAAAAATCACCATGAACATACTAGGGGTAGTTTTCGGCCATGACATAGGAATTGGGGATTTTTGATCTAATCAATTTATCTCAAATCCAAAGATGCGCAAATCCAATTCATCATCATACTACACAACCAAACAATCAATTTAGGTAAATCAAGCTCCAAGCAAAAAATCCCAAATTAAAGTCCATAAACCTTAGATTTTGAAATCAAGTTTATGTGGCTCTTGATACCATTGTTAGTGTCTCTAAGACTTGCCAATGATTCTAAACATGATTATAGTTTGAATACATCAAGTGAAAGTAGCGGAAATACTCACATTGATCGGATTTAGGATTTTAAAATTCCATGGATGTAGAAGCTCCAAGCCTTTGATTTGAATTCCAAACTCAAGGGTGAGTTTCCCTATCACCTCACAAGACTCCTTTAAGTGCTAGCTTTGAAGATTTTTGAAGCAAAAATCAATAAGAACCAAGTTCACGGCCAAATAAAGAGAAGAGAGAAGATGAGTGAATAGTATTTTTTTGTTTTCCGAAAACTAATACAAAATGTTGACTTCCAAAGTTGGTTTAATGAAAAAGAATTCATTAAATGCAAGCCAACTACTCACATCACATGTCAAACAATTTGATGTAAGTTATGGGTCCCACTAATTAAATTCCAAATTCAAGTTAGCTTACACAACACACTTTGAGCCCGGTTTCTTTTAATCCGATTAAATGAATTTTTCGTCGCGACGTAATTAAATCCAATTTAATTAAATAATAATGTCTAGCAAAATTATTACGAAAGTCGCTTACGAATTAATTCCAAATTAATTCGTTCACTTGAATTAAAATCCAATTTTAATTCCGCATTGAAATCCAATTTCAATTCATATATCCGATATATTATTTTAGCCCAATTAAATAAATTAAATAGTAAAATCTAATTTAACTATTAAATTTACTTTGCCGATTAATTCCAATTAATCGCGTTCTCTCTTCTACACGAATTAATCCAAGATTAATTCTTCACGCAATTAATCCCAGATTAATTTTCTCTCTCATAATTAATCCCAGATTAATTCTGTTCGAGTCAAATGTCATCGGTGAATCTTTGGGAAGCGACCCAAGAGATCCCTGGATATGTTGGCAGTAAATACGGTCATCGGACTATCCGAACACGTGCGTACCCGGTACCACCTTCTTACCGATTTACAAGACATGGTTGGCTTCTAGCAAAGCACCATGCCTACCCAATTCTCCAGAAATATATTCAACATGGAATATATATAATTTGTATCAGGAGTAGTATACTATATATTGCGTAATACGATCCAGTATCGGATGTCGCATGCTAGGCCTGGGGATGGAATTGTGTCTGCCACGTACGAAGCATATATCAGATCACTAGAAATTAGTCTCTGTAATCAGATAATCATGACCTAGTCATACTATCCCGATAGCTGCAGCATTTAAGAGTACCGGTTTTATATCCCTGCGTGATCATCATCTCTATATGACTGAAGTGATACTTCCATCTTGTCATCACACCCAATACACTACGATTCTCAGTATACCCAGAAGAGGCGTACACAGAACCCGTTAAAGCTCCAGACGACCAAAACCAAAGTATACTGATTGTCGCAAGTATTAGCGATGCAAGTCTCAGGTTAATACCATATACACCTACCCTGATTCGGATTCCCATAGACACATAGTCATACTACCAATGGGACTCCGATGGGTCTATCCAGAGCAAAGTTGTTCCCGGTCAACGGCTAACAGAACCTCATATCACACTTGCATAAGTATACTTAAATATATGAGAACTATGACGTTAAGCTTCCATAACACGCACAAGTGTAATACTAGCCTATTCCGCATTATCGATGTCCAGTCTCGATAATATTACGACTAAGGATATTTAATGATTAAACCTTTCGTGGATTAATATTGTCTCATATCTTATTAATCTGATACTAATCATCTGGACTTTTATCATTTATATATCCAAGTAATCCAATTACAAAATGATAAAAGAGCAATTTCCTTTGTCACATAGTTAATTTGTACAAAGAACACCATGTCTTTTACAAATAGTGATGTTATGGGTTATAATTGTCCAACAAAAATCTCATGCATGAGTGTTTCTAATTTCGGTCACTACTTTATACACGTTCTTGTGCGCGATTTTTCATTTTTGATTCAGAAACTCTTTACAATAAGGCACCATACACATTTACGTGAATGGGTTTTGATAAAACAAAGGGTTTTTGTTTCTTTTGATTATGAATAGATCGATTGTTCTCTTCACCCTGGCCCACAGCCTACATGTTCTTCAAGGCGCTCGGCATAGCACACCAAGTCTCCCGAAGATGAACACACACACGATCAACAATTAGCCTATGATTGAGCTAATTTCTCATTAGTGCCCTTTGGGACACACGTAGTTGCTCTCATATCACTAGCAACTATCTCATTCTCACACTCAACTCTGGGTCACTTGCTCTGTCATGAGCTTCTCAATCGTCTCGATACTTAACTATTGCAGATATAAGCCTTTCCATCTCGTGTAACCACTCTAGGTCACTTCACATTATAACTCTTACGCACCAAGCCAACTCGTTCTACTCCTCGGGTGTTTCCCACCCCTCTGACACTCTTACCAATTCTACGCTGACTCCCAAGGTCATTTCACAAAACCTTCTTCAATATTAGATCACTTCCTCGAAGTGATCGCCATTCTCAAACTCACTCTAAATCCAAAATCACACATTTGGCCCATTACCAGTGTAACTCATACATACTCTCTCATTTCTACTACTCGTAGTCCCATTATGCCACATGCATTCTCCAGAATGTATGCATCTCGGCTCCTCCGAGACCACACTCACATCTCTCACAATTGTAATTCACATGCAGTCACACCCCCAAACCTAACATTTTGCTAGTCCTCGAGCAAAACAACAAAATAAAATTAAAATTAAACTAAGCCACTTTCGTAGGGATCACGGTTGCATTTAGCATATGCAACAAGCCTTTAAACCTCTAGGTGTCCCTAGTGGACGAGTTGTAGTCTCGTGAGGGTTTACAGCAATGATACCCACAAACATTTTACAAAAGTAAAAAGGTATTAAAACTAATGCACACAAAAGCAAAAAGAAAAGCGAAAAGAGAATAAAGAAATTTAGTGACTAATCAGGTAAAACTTTTACTCCAAGTTACTAGTTGTTTTGTTTCATTCTAAATTACCGAATAAGTAAATTCTCCGATTATTTTTACCATTCTTCATATACACAGCCAACAAAATATTAAACAACTCATTTTTGCCCACAATAGTCATAAGTGCAGTTGATAAGAGAGTAATATTTTTGTCCTAAAGTTCTATCAGATTTCACATCTTTTTGGAGCAATAGAATAATTTTTCTGATTTTTCTGATTTTTTCTTTGCTTTTTCTGAATTTTGACTTTTTATTTATATACAATATCTTCCGTCTATGTAGCGAGCTTGGGTTGGTGACTCCCAAACCAGTTGGCTTTAGGGCACCAGGTGTTAAGACACCCCTACGAACTTAATTACTCAGACTTCAGATATGAATATATTTTTGCAGTATCTTCGATCCATGTAGCGAGCTTTGGGCCAATGACTCCCAAACCAGTTGGTTTTAGGGCACTAGGTGTTAAAACACCCTTACAGATTTAATAACCCGAATCTTAGATACTTTATTTTTTTTTTATTTTTTTTTTACTCCAATGCTTTTTGGGATGTTTCCTCCAATTAAACTAGAGCACTGAATATTACAAACTTTTCAATTTTAACTCATGTCCATATGTTACTATATATGTTGATAATACCTGTCAACTGAGCATATGAAGATCCATTTTAGTCTGTTTTAAGGAGAATTCACAAATTAAATAATTCAAAATGAAATAAACAAAAATTAACTTGTTTCGAAATAAATGGCTTGAAATACGTCTCAAGAGTGGAAACTCCTTACTCGGCTATTTCTTACCAATTTCACTTTTTTAGTCAAATTAAAAACACAAAAACACAAAATATTTTTGTAATTTTTGAAAATTTTTCAATTTTTTTTGTATTTTTCGAAAAAAATTTGGACTAAAAATAAAAATAACACACAAACTAAAAACAAGGTACTGATCAACTAATTCCCTCCCCCAAACCTAAATGAGACATTGTCCCCAATGTCTTAAACAGTAGAAGAATAGTTTAGAAGATAATATCTGGTTAGCTGAAATTCTACGAGAAATTAAAGGTTAAGATCCAGATTAATTCGACGCCTCTTACCACGATCGTCTTCGAACCAATTTATCTTTGAAAGGATAGGGTCAACTTGTGGTTCATAGGCTATGAGTTGGTCTATTAGATCCGGAGCAGTTCTGGCAGTGAAGATGAGTTCTTTCAAAGGTTTTGACACGAACCCATTTCTCCGAGCATCATCAAGAAACACACAAAGAAAATCATAAAATCCATCAACATTAAACAGTCCAAGTGGTTTCTGGTGTATGTTCAGGTTCGCCCAAGATAGTACAATAAAAATTTCCTCCAATGTGCCTAAGCCACCTGGCAAAGCAATAAAAGCATCAGAACGGTTAATCATTTCTACCAGTCGTTCAGACATACCTGGCACGATCAGTTCCTCTCCGTTTGATGATCCAATAAGATTTGCCTCTGCCAAGGGTTTTGGGATGATTCCCAAAACATGACTGCCTCCTTCCTGTACAGCCTTTGAAACGATCCCCATAAGTCCGAGATTGCCTCCGCCATATATTAAGTGCATATTCCTTGCTGCTAAGACTCGACCCAATTCCTGTGCTGCTTCTATGTATTGTGGCTTAGTTCCAACACTAGTACCGCAAAATACACAGATATTTTCAACTCGTCTTCTTGAAGTGGCTTCCATATATTTTTTTTGTATTTCTTTTTCAACTCTGGATGCCTTCAAAAGTGCAATGACGGGCTGAATTTATAGTACCTAAAAAGGGTGAGTAATAATAGCACTAATATCTTCCAAAGGACGATTGTTAGCTAAACAACAAAAGAGATCGTGAAAGGTCAAAAAGTCTGGATCCTGTCTACGAAATTAAAGATAATTACAATAGAAAAGCGAATCAAAGCAATAATTACGGCAACGGAATTGTGTACGCAATACGCCACTCGCTTAGTATAAATTCATTAGGATGTGTCTCAAGATTTCATTCCTTATTCAGCCATCGCTAATGAATTGTTTCTCATCTTTGATTGCCAAACACAATTCCTTCTGTCTTAAAATGCTTCGTTTGTGCCTTTCCCTACAAAAATAACACACAAAATTAAAAAGTTCACACAAAATATGAAAACAAATTACAACAAATTGCATGGGTTGCCTCCCTGCTAGCGCTAAATTTTTTGTCTTCAGCCAGACGTGACTGAAATTCATCTGTTAAGGAGGTTTCAATGTCGTTTTAGATGTCCGATCAAAAACAATCCCGTGAGCGTTGCTTTTGAAGGGTCTCTTCCAACGGTAAGATGGCAAAAAGAGTTTTATCTCATTCAGTGCTCGTGCCACCTTTTTGCTCCTTATTGTTCCAGTGGTTCCTGCAAAGAAAGAAAGAAAATCAGGAGGTCTTATATGATGCTTGACTTGGAATGGAAGTTCCATTCTGTCAAGCTTCTGGGCGATATCTTTGATTTGTACTCCCCAAAACAGCGATGTTTCTCCTGAATGCTCTGGATCTTTATTAAGGTCAGACATTTGCTCCTTCATTTGCTCTATTTCTTGCTCCACATTTTCTTCACAGATGTATTTTAAAATTCTATATTCAGCTCTTCATCTGTCATCTGTGAAATACATGCTTCAAAATTGTCAACCTGAGGATGCAAAGATGTTTCTGACTTTAGGTTTTCATCCTCTGATACGACTGGAATGGATGGTTCAGATAGATCTTCTTCAAACATCAAGGTAAGCATGCTCCAAGATCTTCATTTTGAGGATTGAAAGTTTGATCCTCCGTTGTTGGTGCAGTTGGTACAAATAGATCAGCTTCATCCTCGTCAGAATCTGAATAATAAAAGTTAAATTGAGACTTTGCCGGTTCGGGCTCCTGAACTGATACCTCTGGTTGTTGATACTGCTCAGCCTCCTCCTCTGTTGAAGTGTCATTGTGAAATGATTGGTACTCGAAGGCTTCATCAGTGTCATATGAAACTGGTTCTTGAGGTATGTAGTCCTGGTTTTCTGTGAATTGTCTCATTTGATCTGTCATCCTCTGAATGAATTCTGATTGTCTCTGAATACTTTCCAATTGATTCTGGCTTGTTTCAAGCATTGCATCCAACTCGAACATATCTTGGAGCATGTTTAACAACTGATCTTCCTCTGATGGTTCTATTTGTTGATGAAAATCGCATATGGATGGTGGATAAGATGGAAAAGGTGATGGTTTTTCATACTTTGAATGATTCTGAAAATTCTGCCACTCTGAAAGGTATATACATTGATCGCTCAGGTGGTTACCATCACATATTACACATCTCCCCATTTCATTCTGTTGAGCAAATGTAGAATTGTTTGGTTCTGGCATCCAGTGATAATCATTGGGCTGGACAACAGGCCTCAGAAAACCGGACTGTTGCTCCCAGGGTGTATCTTCTTGTAAAGCTCGTAATCTTTCAATCTCCCAGTAGGTTCCCTTTTTTCAATCACCTGAAAAAGAAAGAAATAAAAATTACAGATAAAAATAAAGAAAATTAGATACAAGTAAATTGGATAGCTTCAAAATTAATAACTCAAGAAAAATAAGTCCCCGGCAACGGCGCCAAAAACTTGACCGGCGTAAACACACACGTATAACGCAAGCGCACGTATCGTTCAAGTAGTATAAAAATATCGATCCCACGAGGACTTAATTCCTACTGTTGTTATTAATTATTGAATCTATTTATTTACAAATATCTAATTAGATGGAAAAGAGAATGATTGTTTGATTGGTTGAAAGTGGTTTTGCAAAATTAAATAAATAAAAAGACAAAAGAAAATACTAAGGAAAAATAACAAAAGACACAAAGATCTAGGGTCGTGAATCATTCTAATATCATTTAAAAGATGAAGTGGTTATTTTATGTTTGTGTAATAAATCAGTTTACTAACCTGGAACACTAAATTATGCAAAAGCCTATGTCGATGGTCAGACACAAATACCCAGTTTAACCCAATTGAACCATATGTCTATGTCAACCAAATTATCTGGATTCATTAAGTGTAAGTTCCAATTATGGCTCCCCCCCGCCCGACAGGTATATTCCTATCCTGTAAGGAAATCTATTAAAGGGTTATCTATCCTCAAGGAAGATCGTGGGCTATTAAGTCTAAGGCTGAAACCTAAAATCCCTATGTCTAGTTCATTTTAGATTTACCACATCAATCTTATTGGTGATCAGACAACAAGAAGCATTAAGCTTAAGACTTAATAAGTAAACCTTTAAATTACCCAAACTATAAAACAACCCCTTATAAACCGGTGATATTAGAATTCATCACAACCCCAGATAACTAACACATAACTAGGGCTAGTAACAACTTAAAAGTAAAAGACATAAAGTAAAAATACTGAAAAGTAAAAGACATAAAGTAAAAACTGAAAAGTAAAATAAAATAAAATGCTAAGGTAAAAGGAATTACTTTTACTACTACTAATTTAGATATCTCCATAAAATAATATATAAACTTGTGATATTATTTTACCAACGACCAATCTGGCGGTATCCTGATTAAGTCAAATTAAGTCCAACCAGCCATATAGGCGGTAATATTTGTCCATAATCCAGCCATAAAGGCGGTAACAAAATAAATTTACCAACCGACCAATCTGGCGGTATCCTTGATTAGTCAGGTTTAAACCAGATTAAATTGAATTGTCAACCGACCAATATAGCGGTATCCTTTATTAATCAGTATTTTAAATAGTGAATATATTATTTTTAAGGGAGATTAATCTAAATAGTAACAGTAAAAGAATTACCTTTCACCCTAGCTGGGGGGAAATTACCTCCTCATTACTGAAAAAAATAAAAACTAAAAATTAAAGAAAGAAAAGTACTGTGCGTAAAAGTAAATTGCGGAAAGTAAAAACTGAAAAGTAAAGAAAAGAAAGTGCGAAACTGAAAATTAATTACTGAAAACTAAAAATAAACAAACTAGATACAATCTTCTTATTTATTCATTAAGAATTTCAAAGAAGAAAGTATGAATTTTACAAATGAAATGGCTTGGTATTTATAGGCAAAATTTTGCCTCCATCAAATCATCCATCAAATTCTCCACCAAATCCATTATTAATTTCTCCACTAATTACTCCACCAAATCCATAATTGCTCCACTAATTGCTTATCTTGTTTGGTGTTGATTTGATAATTTTTATTAATTATTAATTAATTAATATTTTGCTTTGAAAATGATTGATAATGACTTTTAATAATTACACTCCACACACTTCTGGATGGTTCATCAATTTCGGTCATGAAATCATCAGAATTTGAAAATATTTCTTTCAAGTTGTAGTTGTAGATATTTGAGTCTTCTTTAATCTGGAACTTGAATCAGCTCAATCCAATATTGGAGTAAAAAGTTATGCCCAAAATACGACAGATGCGCAAAACTGGAATTTCCAAAACTGCACTTCGTCAAAACGCCCTTTCAAATTTCCAATCTCCAAAATTAATATATCAAGTCCAATAATTGCCCTTATTTGATCCACATTTCATCCTAAATGATTTCATTGAGTCCCGATATTATTTTATCTGCAAAATAAAATAAAACATATCAAAACGTTCATCAAACCCGAGAAACTAAACAAAATATTAAGTAAAAGGGGCGGTAAATATTGATATATTTTCCGCTCATCAACATGTTTCACCAGTATACACATCTAGCGCTTGAGTTGTCACACCCCCCTCTAAAATCTATATTAAGAGGAGTTTCCGGGAACTCTTTCAGCGATTCAATAAGCCACAATATAAGTGACTTTGGGTTAAAATCTCGTCCCTAAACGAGCTCGTCTTGATGGTTTTCCACAACACCCCCATTGTTGCGGCAAAGTGCACGGTAAGGCCCAAAAGTGGGCACACTGCCAAAATCTCCCGGCAAATCTCAAAATCTAACTCTGGGGCTGAAATTTTCCCAGTACAAGTGACCATAAGATTCACTTATGAACTTGGTCCAACTCGATCCGGCTCCCCGGCACGTTAGCTCATTCACAATGCCCCAAACTAGGCCAACGTCTAGCGGCAAGCTAGCATATCTCTAATTCTCCTGACAAACTTTCAAACCAGACCTCACGGGCGAAATCTCCCCAGTAAATAGGCCCATGAGAGATACTTATGACCTAGAGTGAGCTCAATTTGGTACTCCAAAACATAAGGTCCTTCACAATGCACCAAAACTACGCTAGCGCCTAGCGGCAAATTAGTGTATCTCTAGATCTCCTGAAAAACTTCAGAACGGGACCACACGGGCGAAATATCACCAGTACATATGCCCATGAGAGTTACTTAGGACTTGGAGCTAGCTCAATCTGGCACTTCGTAACATAAGCTCATTCGCAACCCCACAATACTACGCTTGTGGCTAGCGACAAGTGAGTGTGTTTCTAATTCTCCAGGAAAACTTCTGAATAAGGCTTCACATATGAAATCTCTCCAGTACAAGGTCCCATGATAGATATATTTGACCATGAATGAGCTTGATACGGTGTCTTGAAACATTAGCTCTTTTATAATATGACCGGACATCTTAGCCTTAAGCTAATACCGTGACACGTGGCCTTAATTACAATTCATCATTTTGAAATCTATTTATCAAACAATGAGTAACATAATACTATTACTATCTAATCAGGGTTGCATTTGGTTGTGACAATGAAACTGTTATCGTCAAAATTGGTTGGACATGATGCCGCGAACTGCTAACTTTCAGAAAGTAAAATATGAGGGTTTTAATGTCATGTTGTCCACTACTATGGTGTGTGTGTTTTGAAGAAATAAATTTATGTCTTTCAGATGATTAGAAAGAATAATGTTATGCACCACTGTTTTTCCTTCAACTGCTGCTAGGATTCACAACTTTTAATGTCTTTAGATGTTTGTTTTGTGTAATAAGTTATTATCTTTAAAAAATAAAAATAAAAAACAAACTCACACTCATGAGTATCTCGAACTCATATGCTCAAGTTTATTTTGGAAGCATAAGACCACTAGGCTACTAGCCCTAATTTCGTATTGTGTAATAAGTTATATCTTGTGGGATATGCTCATTTGGGTGATGTGATTATGGTTTTATAAAGACGAATTGATTTCTCGCATTAATGGAGAATTTTGGTGTTGACGACTGTTTTTCATTCTAAGGGTAATTTGAGAATTCAGCCCCTCGAACAAACCTCTCCTTAATAATGATTTTGTCTGGTTAGTAGGGATCAAAAATAAACTTAGCAAACAAACATGAAATCACAGAGAAAATGATTAACGTAGTTTAGCGGAAAGTGACTGCAACCTACATCCATGAGAGCACATGGGATAATTTTTATTAATTGCTCGGGGTCGAAACCGACCAGCTTTCTCTTTCTATCATTAAGCTTTTATAGCACTTTTATAAGTAGTGAAATATGAAAATTGGTAACCCATGAATCTGTGACTTATACCCCTTTATATAGAATTCTAAATCCACTATTTCACCAACCAATGATGTTAGCTCATGTCACCATGTCATCATCACCCCATGCTCATTTTCCCTAACTACTCTGCAAACAGTCGCTAAGCCCTTTGACTCAACCACCATCTGTCAGTAGAAGCCCATCATTCCAACCTTTTGGTCACTGTTACACGTTTTGTTGACGTGATACCCTGTGATTCAACTACTCCAATATTGTTCCATTTGACAGAGTCTTTTACCAATGAGAGACGTTGACTTACTCCTATCAGATCAGCTTTCTAGAAGCCAAAACTTCCAAGTATGACATACGCCACATACCTACAAGTACATAACACCATGATCTCAAACCCTGCTCCTCGGATCGGCATGCCGATCTGAGTGGTGTTTGGTCAAATCTTTCTTTCTTAAACCATGTCGGGTCGATAAGCATCAACCACCTCGGATCGGCTTCCACAAATGCTCAAATGCTGCCAAATCTATTACTTCTTTTATGGATCGGGTCAGTATCCCTCCTCCGCTTCATTAGTTGGTCTTGTCCTCTGTAAAACTCCATCGTATAATGGGTTCGAGCCCCTTATCTGACTTCAACCTCTCTGAGCCCTCTCCATTCTTCTTTTGGATAGGTACAAACCTCGTGCTATCTCTCATCGGTATTCAAACTTTCGGGGTGAAAAAAATACCATCAACATTTGGTTTCAATTATTAGATTAGTGTTGTAATATTTTATCATTAATTGAGTTCAATAAACCATTGCCAGCCACAAAAATTAACCCTTCTAACTTCTGCAGCTGCAGCAGCAACATGCCCCTTTTAATATAACTTGCTTCCGAAACTAATTGCTTCATGAACGTTGTAAAGCACTTCCTGCATGGTTGCAAAGGCTATACGAGAGCAATGTGATACTAGTTACTGAAAAATTTGTGAAGAAACATGAAATAAGGTTTTAGCTACAAACCTCCTACATTCATTGAAACCTTCTTTAGTTACATAACATCAAGGTGGCACTGAATTGTTCTAAATTTTAAAGGCTAAATAGAGCTCTTATCGATAACAAATAAATATATATATATATATATATATATATATATATAAGTCATATATTTACACACAATTAAAAATTAAATTGGGCTGACCCTACTTAAAGGTTTTGTTTAGTTTGCTTTGGTTTTATACTTTGAAATTTTTTGACAATTATTTGGAATAACTATATTTCAAAAAAAAAATAACAAGTCAAACTAGCCAATTTGGTAACACAATAAAAATAATAATATTTGTGCAAAAGGAAGATAAAATGATAATAAAATTCAATCACAAAGTTTGAAAAATATTCAACAAAAGATAGAAAAAATCCACTATCTGTTTTACGTCAAACAATACGTAGAGTAACTCCCGATATAGCAATAAAAACAAGACGTGCAGGCGGATCGACTCATCAAATTTCCATTCAAATATGATCCGCACAAGAAAAAGCACTTGTCGTTCTTTGGTTATTAGAGGCATCTCAAAAACGTCTGAGTCGAAATATAACTTTCAAATTAAGTTCTGAATTAGTAGATGTTGTCAAAGAGAGTGGCGATATGCAAAAAGGAAGACTCATAGAACGAAAAATCAAAGAAAAGAAAGAAAAGCATAAAAGTACTTAAAAAATGTAAATAAAAAACTACTAAAGAAACTGACTGAATAACAAATCAATACTAGCCTTTTTCAAAAATTTGTCTACACAACGATCAAAATCTTATCCAATTGTAGATGGAGTTTCAATAGCAGCTAGGTTTAGAAGGAAGTTATGAGCATTACGTTCAAACATAACTCTTTTGTTTTGTGAATTATTGAAAACTCCACTGTCAAACCACACTTTTCGGGCTTAAGCGGAGCAAGTAAAATCCTCGGTTGTCCCAAGCTCTTACAAGAAACACACTCCATAAATTCGAACCCAGGATCTCAAGGTGAGATCTTGAACTCTACACCACCAAGCCACGCCCCTTGGGGACGTTCAAGCATAACTTCCATACCAAGGTTACCACGATTAATAATATTAGCCAGGGTATTAATTACACTACCTTAACTATCAACTACAGATTGGTTGAAGGTCATAGTGCTAATACCTAAAGCAGTAAACCAGATACCTACTACATGTTGGGGTCAAATCAGGGAGGCGCATCGGAAGAAGCGCTATTCGGGCGAAATCGTAGTTTAAAATTTTTAAACTTACGAATAAATTATTTAATATCAAATATTAATAATTCATTCAAATTTCACCTAAACATATTTATTCGATATCATATAACGACATAAATAATATAGAAACATCGCGAAACTTTTGCGAAAATATTTTTCCGCAAAATAGCATAAAACGCGTTTCCGACCGAACCGACCGACCAATGCTCATGGGACTGCCCAGGTCAGCCCCAAAAATATTTGGACAGTTCGTGGGCTGCCCGACCAGTGCCTAATTCACTGTTTTGGCAGCCATCACCCAGTAACGCCGTTTTTCACCGTTTTCGCGTATTTTCACTCCGAAATAATTTCTGATAAACATTTTTCTTGGGCAATTAAAATAAACTAATTTATTCTAATTATTAAAAAAATAAAAACTGAATTTTATCTGAAAAACAGATTTATCATTAATTGCTATAAAACCCTTAAACTTTGTAAATTAATTATTTTAGTCTTTAAATATGTCAATTACATATTTAATTGATTCCAAATTAATCCCAAAATAATTTTTACAATTTGCAACTCAAATCCAGAAACTTTTCATAATTTTTTAAAATGCCCAGAATTTTCCAGAATTTATGAAAACAGACCAGAACTTTTGATAATTATAATTTGGCCTAATTTGTTCAAAACACATCAAGATCAAATCCAATCAATCCCAAATTTGACATACATCAAATATACATCAAATTATATCATATATATGAAAAGCCCCAAAATTTGAATGGGTTAAGAACTCTAATTTCATAAATTACTCAAATTGGATAATTTACATTAAATTGATAAAATTCAACACTTTAATCATTCAATTACCACACCAATCAAGTCTCACCATCATGAAATTAATCAAGAAAAATTTTAGGTTAATTATGAAGGGCTAATCAACTCTAGAATGACAACTTTAAATTTCTAATTAATCTATTAAGCTTAATTACACTAATAAGCTCTATAAATTAATTATACATGCCAATCACATCCAACAAGCTTCCAACAAATTTAATTACAAACTAAAGAGTAGAGAAATTAATCTTAGCAACACAATTGAAGATAAGATAAATAGAAATAATTTCTATCTTGAAGGAAATTGAGAATTACTTACAAAATTCCAAAATCCTTAAGCTTTTCTCTTTGATTTTCCTTCAAAACTCTCTCAACTCACTTTGCAATTTTGTTAAACTTGTGTTATATATTTGCTTGCTATTTTTGGGCGTGAATATAGCTCCCTGGAAATCACATTTCAAAAACAAACCAATTTTGCCTTTTTGATTTTTGCAATTGCCAATTATTGGCTTTCAAAATTGAATAACAATTATTCATTTTGTTCAATATTAATTGCTCCATATTTTTACAAAATTAAAGATAACATTTACCTTTAATAAAGTGAACAAAAAATGTGTTCCAATGATATCAAGCCAAATTAAAAGCTAAATCATTACAAAGATAATTGTTTTAATGATATATGTTAAATATCACAATTTGATATTTAATTAATGTGTATTAAATAATATCAAATATTAAATACAAATACACATTAATTCGGGAATGACAATCAAGATCCGATTGCAAGTATTTTTCGTTTAACCATTAAACGAGTTATAAATAATCAGTATTATTCATAACAGTTGCCATAGTGCTCTACGAGTATATTTCATTAGTGAGACTATCTAGATTCAGGCATATCCGTCACGAAATCAAATTTTGTGTCCATAATTCACCCATCCGTAAATTATGACGAACACAGATAAACTCACTGAACCATACAGGTCGAGGTCACTACATACGTATAATCTCTCCGTCGCAGGTATCCGGATTATCCCAGAGATATAGATATAAACGTCAAATCTCTAAAGGAATAATCTCGTCGACGTATCTATTAGCAATCTCTAAATAACATTCAGAACTCACTTCCGAAGTATATTATGGCCATAGATTTAACAAATTGCTAATCACATGATGGACTACCTATGCCCTGTACACATGACTGACGGATCCTTTCTTGATACACACAAGATATCATGAGCATGAGTCCACACCCAACGAACAGGCGGAGGTCTGATCTAAATAGATCGGTGACGTGACTGCCATCTAAGTGTGGAGGATAACTCATATATCCACAGTGGTATCTCAAGTCAAAGAATCACTATGCTACTCAACCCGAGAAGATTCCTATTGACGTTGGTATACCATCTATTAGGAAATATTCGGTGAGTCATTCAGTGTTTATCAAATAAACACCTACACGTCTATACGAGTCTCCCAAAACTCATGGTTCATTGGGATAAACCATCGGACCAAGTCCAATATACGACATGTACTGGTCTCAGCGGATTTTACTAACCGACTCGTGTTAGTAAATCTTGACCAGAAACTTAATTTAAGGATATACAACTTATAATGACACTTCCTATTGTCAATTAAAAACTATGTTGTAACTGAGCACTACGTTGTAAATCCTGAGGTCTTTGTCTAATATATATGCATATCACTAAACCATATTTAGTTTCAATCTAATCGAAATTAGATCGAATACGTATACAAAAGACAAGAGGTGCTACCATTTAAATTAGTAATATTATGGAAAAATAGATTGCTCGTATTCATGAATCAGACATAAATACGATCCGGATTGGCGCTCTGAGCACCAACCCTAACAATTTCTCCCACTTGCTCTTGTGCCAATCCATGGTATTATATACACATCCTAATGTGTATTACATACTCATGGCCCTCAAGAACTCACCTAGCGCTCAAGAGGTAGGTAACAAGTAAGCCCGCTCCGACATATTGAGTTTGTCCAACAAACACAATCATTTTCCTTAGCAAGCATCATTCATATTTTTGTAGAAACAAAGTTCTACATCAATATGACTCGAATGCCATATCAACATTGTGCTTCAGCTACTAAGTTGTCTAAGTATTTATGGATCAAATCCAAAATACTATATAGACAACCGCAAACACAACACTAATAACAAACTTCTAATCTACGAGGTCACTATGCAACTTCATAAGTTGCAACTAATTCCACTCATACAGTAGAGTCATCCATGACACTCTCACTGCATCTTTTCTGACCTTTTATGACGTAGACTGTCTAACGTCATAACTAGACTCAAAACTAATCCGACCCTAATGGTTGCAAACTTTATTCTCCATTTATTAGAAACTCGTTCTTAATATCTTAAATATGATAAAGAACATGTTTCAAGACACATCTTATGGTCTAGAGAATATCAAAATAACTCGTAACAATTACGATTAAAATGATATCTATAATCACACTTAATATAGTATACATTATGCCATCATCCTAGGATGCATAGGATCGATTAGACATTATAATCAATATCTCTTTCGAAAAATGAATCATCTTTTACGAAAGATGAATATTATACATAAGACACACACTAACTGTCAAACAGTTATACTAACTGTCATACAAATAGTCTTGTTGTGTCCTATATTAGATCATATCTAATGTACGATTAATAGGAGTATCTCACAAGTCTCTTAGTTTTATATCTTATATAAAACTTTATATCAAATATAATATAAACGACTCTCACTGCATTCACGGAGAAAATATGACAGAGGTAAACCTTTTACCCTATAAACATCTCATTATTACTTTAATAATGATAATATCATTATGATGTAAAATACTAGAAAGAAATTTGTACGCTCCCACTAACCCTTCTATCTCATATGTATTCTCTATGTTTTGATAAAATCAGACAATCTGACTGATATCAAAATTAGAAAACACAAATTTCCAGAAAGCTCATCCGAGTCTACAATAGGCTCTATAAGCTAATAAACTAAATTGTAATCTTAGCATAATACAAACTCCAGGGCCATTCCAAAATGAACTCTTCAAACTAAGAGATCATAATGGATCTCTTATCTGAAGAAACCATTCAGAAACGCCACTTTGTATTCTTTAGCTAAAATGTACAATTTAATATCATCATTAACCAACAGATCTTAAATTACTCAATCAGTGCGACTAGATATATGTTGCCTCAAAATCTACAATAGATTGCTGAGTATATTTTTTCTCACTGTCATATTATAAAGGTCAAACCTTTAATAAGCTCACTGTGCTTTTGCTGCGTAAACTATTTGCATATTTTATGAACGATTCATAATAAAAGCTCAATCAAGTTTCAAACTTGATCGTAGTAAGCTATGAACAATCTTAGATCTATGGTCTAATGATAATTTCCGGATTCGATATCATATATCACTCCCACTATAAGTTATAGGATAATTTTCTTCGATAAGAAAACAACATAACCATTAAGTATCAAATACTAAGCGAATGATTCTGACATCCTATAGCACTTATATGGAAGTAATAAAAGGGTATTTTCATCTTATTAATTATGTAGTTCCATTTATAGTTTATTACCGTATTTGACTTCAATAAGTCAAGTCTTTTCTACAATAGTCAACATCCAATGTTACACACTAAATAATAAACAATTTGATTACTCGATATCGTAGAAAATATATTCTATCAAATAGAATACAATATTCTATTAAATAAAATAAATGATAAACTTCTACTCGTACCTCCGAGGCACAAGTAATATCAATTATATAACAATTATACAAAAGATAGATTCAAATCTCAAACATTTCAAGATTCGAATTTTCTATTATACATATCATATATGTAACTGTAGAAACTAATGGAACATTAATTAGAATGATGAATTAGTGTTATTGGATCATAACCTCAAGAGTATGGAAACTAATTCGGTAACACTCAATATCAAACGAATCAATAATATATAAGATTCGATTATTCCCACTTACCAATTCCATCAAGATGGAATCGTAGAAGAATTATATTGAGTAAGAATTATATTCTTCGAATAACCTTAGAATAAATTGCCATAAATTCATATGTTTGATTGTATCAAACATCTTTGAACAATTCAAAGACCCACGATGAATTTTAAAGATACCATTTTCAAAACTTCAGATCAAATATCTTTGAACCAATCAAAATATTTTATCCGTGTTTCATCAGAAACATGTAACTAAGTGACG